>WOGL01002334.1:0-10085 GCA_015342145.1 Leptinotarsa rubiginosa | reverse complement strand
GGTACTGAAAAAAATGTTGAAAATAGGAAATATCAACAAGTATGCTGTTTGTTCAGATACAGTTGCTTCTACAAGATACTCCATCGATATTATGGCAACTGAAATTTGGATTCCCAACACCATTTCCAACGGAAACATTATTTTTTCGAAAGTCATACAGGATATTTTTCAATGCATCACAATCAAAATTATTTCTATCAATTAGTATCGAATTCAATTTAGGACTATGCGCAAGCAGGTCTGATGAACTCATGAAGATAATTGTGTTTCCTTCAAGATTCAATTTTTCCAAGTTTATCAGTGGAAAAAAGGTTCCACTGCAGATGTTGTTGATTCGATTGTTGGAAATATCTAGAGTTCTCAAATTTGGTAAGTTTGAAAATGTTCCAGTGCTTATATAACCAATTTTGTTGTTGCTCAAAACTAAAACTTCTAAAGAACTGATATTGTTGAAAGTTCCGAGTGGAATGATGGATAAATTATTATTGTTGAGATAGAGACTGTTTATTTTTTCAATACCATCAAAAACACAAGTTTGAATAACGGAAATTTCATTATTGGATAAGTCGAGATGATTCATATTATTCAAACCACAAAATGAACAGTTGTGCAGTTCAACAATATGATTATTTGCTAATGATAACTTCTCCAGATTCACCAATCCTACAAATGCTCCTGGCTCAATGATCTTAATCACTAGCCCAGAGAGATCTAAGTTATTCAGGGATCTCATATCCCGGAAAACATACTTTGGTAGTATTTCGACGGTTTTGAGCAGCTCCCTTCCATTGATATACCTCACACTGAATAATCCAGATAAAGTATTTGGTTGCAAAACAGTTATTGGAGAATTTACAAAATGTATTTCAAGCAAATTTTTAGAATTGAAACCCTGTAAATTATTGAGGTCGGATTCAACGATATAGAGGTATTTCAGGTTCGGATTGTGAAAATCAATTAGCTGGGAATCATCACAAACTTTCATTTTCAACGTTTCGAATTTCAAACCGTTCAATACTTCAATATTTTTCAAGCAGTTACCCTCTAAGCGAATTTCTTTCAGGATAGGCACATTGACAAATATATTCTGATTTAGCTCAGTTAAATTATTGGCATTCAAATAAATAACACCCAGACTCTGCAAATTGTTGAAGGCTTGAGGCTGTATAGTTGTTACTTTCATGTTCCCAAGATCTATAATTTCCAAGGCCGGCAGTGATTTGAAAGCGTTTGTTTCTATCGCAACTAGGGGATTGTCTAGCAAAATTATCTCTCTCAGGTTATGATTTCCATCAAACGTCATGGTTCTTATTTCACTGATTTCATTTCCACATAACTTTATAACTTCGATAGTTTCAAGACCAAAACTGCCACTTTCCACAACACTAATTGAATTGTCATTCAAATAAAGTAAACGCAAATGCGTTAAATTGGAAAAGTTTTCAGGAGTTATCGACTTTATTTTATTATATGATAGATCCAATATTTGAACATCATTAATAACCTTCAAGAAACCCAAATTTTCAATATCGTTTCTGGATAAGTTGAGCAATATGCTGTGCATGTTTTGAAAGGTATGACTTCCAATTGTTTCTATACTGGAATTGCACAAGTCTAATTGTATGATATATGCATCTTTGAAAACTTCATCCTTCAATGTTGATAATTTATTGTGACACAGATTCAATCTACCCAAACTATACTTTTCAAAATATAAGGGAGATATTTCAGTTATTGTACAATTTGACAAGTCGAATGTTGCGTTAGTTCCCTCATCAAAAAATAATAATTTGAAGTCATATGCAGATTTGTTTAGTGAAGGTATGGTGGAATCTTTCAAAATCAGTTCTTTTCTGACTTTCACATTATTCAGTTCCAAATCTGATACGCTACCTGTAAATCTCGAAATGTTTAGGTATTTAATCATAATTGGCAACGGTGCATCATTGATATTTGTTGCCGAGAGTTGCAAATGGCTGTTGCCGGAGTAAAAAAAATTGTCGATGTGAACAGTTTTGTTTTTTTCGGCTATATTATACCAGCGATAGCCTGCCATACCTGTATAACTCAAATCCAGACAGTATGATGGTATATTGTTATACTTCTCCAAGTTGTTATAGCTCATGTCCACGCACCGTATATTTTTTAGGAATTCTTCTGAAACGGAGCTTCGAATATTATTATGTGAAACATTCACCAAAGTCAAATTGAGGTTGTTTTTGAAGACTGTGAAATCTAAACTTTCCAATTTACAGAAACTCAGATCGATGATCTGAAGGTTTTTGAGGCTAGAACAACTATCAGAAACTTCTTTAATTTCATTGTGCTCAAGATAAATTTCCCTCATGGTGTCCGGTAAAGTTTCAAAAAAATCCAGGTTTTTTATTTTATTATTACTCAGATCTAGGACTTCTAGCTCGTTCAATTCCTGGAATGTTTCAACTGTTATATCTTCGACATCACAACCACGAATCTCCAACTTCTTAATTTCCATTTTCGTTTCTTTTTCCAATGATCCCAAAAATTTTTCCAAAATGGAATTACTTGAATTGTTGATTTCAATATTGGTGATTTTGACATTTTCTATGTTCTTCGAATTATACTCGTAAATAATAGTTCTAGGATCGACATCTTCACATTTGAATGTTGTTTCATTCAACTGACATCCTCCATCAGAAAAGCTCAATAGCATTGTGAGAAATACTATGGAGATATACAGTATTTGATACATTTCTCTGAAACTAACGAAATACATTCCATTACGTGAAAAAAAAAATACGAAAAAATTTCCTCTTATTCACTGTTCAATATTATTCTATACAAAATGTGAATGTTGGTGTTTGACCAGATTCGAAAGTTAATGATGATCATTTAGATACAATCTCTCATCATAATCTGATGTTACTCATTTCCGTAGCCTATTGTTTGACAGTAAATATTCAGTTATATTTTCGATATTAAAAACAAACTATACAGGGTATACAGAAAGCAAATTTTTGTGGCGAACATATGTGTATTCCAATGGAATATTCTTTTGAATCGAAGACTGGTATCAACTCAAGATGAATCCAAATAGTCTGTTGTCAATAACAGTAAGTTCATCAAAATTATTTTTCAGGATACTGGGGGTACCTTATTTTGTCGATGTCATTATAGTTATTATTTTTTAACGAAGGCTCTGTTCGGAACCTCAGACGTTACTAACCAATAATCGTTTCAAACACCGTGAGGTTAGCGATCATTGAGTCTGAAAATCATATACCCTGAGAGTCATGATGCCAACTTTTCTGGCTAAAACTTCTGCCGTATAGAGGCAAGCCGGTATGATCTCTCCAATAATCAGAACAACCATTTCAACAGAGTGGTCTGTATAGATTTTGCGGGGTTCCTAGAAAATATCTTGATGTTTCTTCCGTTTCTTCTTTTGAACGATTTTTGCCTTACATAGATTTGAGAACTCCAGGATAAATATTGCCTTGGTTTAATAGTTGAAGAGGAATATATAAGGCTTATTAGGTTGTTTTAGCCTGTGAAATATTCAGTGCTTAATTGTGCATTGTGAAAACTTGGTAGGCCGGAGAACTTGAAACCTAACAGGTGATGTTATTTTATGAAGTCTGGAGCAGTGCACAATTTTACTGTGTTCCTGCAACTATTCAGGATTACTGTCGGAAAAATGGCGAATTTACGACCATTGTAAAGTCATATTTGCTCACAAATAAAGAGGCTTAACATTTCAGGTCGTCCTTGCCTTCATATATAAAGGTATTCGACAACGTAGCTAATTTAAGTAGGTGCTAATACATGGCAAATCGAAAGTGGGTTTGTGTTTTATCGTCCGATATTGTAAACAAATATCGCGTGTTCTAGATATTATGGACGAAGGAAAATGAAGTTGTGGTCTAATTGTGACGATAATTTAATTTGAGGAATTTTGTGGGGTTTTCAATAATGTTACTGAATTTGGATGATTGATGAAACAGTATGCAACCATTCAATGTAGAATCCAAATTTGGAGATCGGATCCAAAAAAAATCAGTTTTTCATTTATTAAATTCACATTTTTGAGGCAAACACAATTATGTAAAATTGATATGAATGTTACATAACTGATAATACGTGTTATGTAACTATCTTACGTATAACTTACATCCCTGTTATGGTGAAATGTCCGCCACAAATACAAACTGCTTTTTTCGTAACATTAAAGTCATTATTTTACATATATCTTATACAATTTCAGTGAGTAAATATGAATAAATATAACACTCGCTCACAGAAAAACTTGGAATCATTAACTGGAAAAAGCATTCTTCAAAAATGAAAACTTCCTGACTAAACTCTGTCTCCACATTTTTTTTTGTGAATACTCATCAACAAAAACACAAATCTCAACGTATCACGTGATAAGAATCTCTCAAAAACTCTAGCCTCTCCCACAGAACTTCACACATAAACTCAAAGTTTATGTGAAAAATTCAAATAACCAAGTTTTTGGTTTTTTATTTTTATCTTTAAAAATGTTTTAACAAAATTTGGCGAAAACTTACCTTTTCATGTCCGAAATACATTGTAATTCATTCGATTCAAAATATTTATTTTTTCACCTTATTTTGACTTAAAATCAAAAAAGCACCCTGATTTTCAATCAGGTCAAAGTATCAGTTTATTTCAAAAAGTCGTTGTGCTTTTTGTTGTTTAAATCTCTACTTCCTGATGGTATGAAAAAAATATACATTACCGTAATAAATGTTAAGAGAAATGAAAATTTCTATGTTTTCTACCATTTTTATTTGTAACTAACGTTTCTGCAGTTTCGTCTTATATGGACATTTTCAAACTAATACAATAAACTAACCTGCTTCTCAACGCGGAACATTGATAAGGATTTGGGATATTATTATGAAACAACTACTATTCGAGCTGAGACGTGGTTTTGATCCTGCGATCATCAGTTGCCTGAATTTTAGCAAAAACTCCAAATATCTGTGCTGCTGCAGCGACAAAGAAACAGTTCATGTATTCGCTGTAAAGGATACTCAGGTAAACAAACGACTTACAATCACTAGTGAGAATTGGGGGTCGTATGTTAGTTCTCAGTGGGGATTTACCGGTTTTAAGGTGCCTCAAGAAACTGCCGCCGAATGTGCCTTTGGAGAAAATAACTCCGTCATTGTAATATGCCTGGATGGTTCCTTCTACAAATATAGCTTTACCCCTGAAGGTAAAAACCACAGGGAACAATATGACATTTACTTAGACTGCGATGGTGATGAAAAATTTTTCATTTAATATACTGATTTGTTGCAAGTTTTAGACTGAGATAATATGGTTCATTAAATTTTTTACTTTTTATTTTTTAACGTTTTTTAATTTTTAGTTGTTATTGGTTTTCGCTACTTCATAATTTTGAGATAGATGAAAGAAATTCTTTCACATTTTCTATTCTGAGGTATCATGTAAATAATTCATATTTTTGTAATCAAATTTATTTTATTAAATAACTGAAAACTACTTATAAGTATATATTTCACTATTCTAAGAGCTACTTTGAGTCAGGCTTTTTTCTATCGAAAGGATCTGTCCAAACTTTCATATCTGAAAATTAAAAAAAGGCTTGTGAGTTAAAAATATGCTTATATTAAAGTAAGCAGATGCAGTTGTATGTTGATGAACAAATCTATATACACTTGTTACTACAATTCAAAACATTCGTCTCTCCCAAATTCCTACACTGTAGGATCTGCTAAACACCTGCCAGAAACTATTTCCTTGGCTAATATCACGAGGTATACTGAATTATATACAAATGATATTTGTGCAAGAAGTTTTACTTCAGTCGTGTGGTATATAGCACACTCACTTTTTTTAGCAAATACCATGAGAGCAAACAGCATGATAAAACCACAAGTCCTTAGGACGAGTAGTTTTATCTATTGCTTGATTGATATTGCTCAAGAATAACAGTTTCATTAAAAATGTGCTGGCAGATGATTTTCTGACTAACAAATATTTTACAGGTCTTTCTTGTAATATGAAGACAGAATTCAGTGAATGTTGGTTGCAGATATTTCAAAATGCTATAATGTACCTGATGTGAGACTACAAGATGAAATACACTCACAGTGTAGCAACCTGATGCTACTCACTTCAATGACGTAACATGGTCTTCAAATCTCACTTGATCATCAATAAGAGTTACTAGAAATTTAATGAATCTAAGATGGGATCCTCAAATTTGAATTTAAAGGTTATATGTGTTTTCTTTACATTGAAATGAAGATCATTTGAATGATACCAAGATTTCACATCATTTATTTGTTGGGAGTTCATCATTTTAAGTTGCTGATCATTCTTTTCATGCCATGAAACGGTGTCATCAGCAAAAAATGTGAATTTTACTGAAACTGGTAAATTCATCATACCATTTAGTCAAAGTAAAAATAACATAGGACCAAGCACCCATCCCTGAGGAATTCCAGAATTGATATTGAACAATTTTCAGAGTTTTGTGAAGAATAAAAACTCATAGTCGTCTCCACAATTTAATATCACCATTAGATGTGAACGGTAAAACCATCAGTCAGTACATGTTACGAACCTATACAGGTTCATCATCAGCTAATTATTTAAAATTCTACACTAAAAGAAGAACCACATAATTAGAATTTTAAATAATTAGCTGATGATGAACTTCTATAGGTTCGAAACATGTACTGATTGATAGTTTTACTACCGTTCTAACATCTGATGGTGATATTAAATTGCGGAGACAACTTTGAGCTTTTATTCTTCGCAAATCTACTGCACTCCACTTTGAGATATAATGGACTTCTATCATAGGTTATTTCAAATCTTCACACTTTGTTTTCTGCCATAGCAGCTTATTTAACCTTGAACTGTGAATGGTTTTGAAAACTCGCAGAATACTACTGCAACCACGTCACCTTTAAAACTTGAATGTATCCATAACATTAAAGATTTTTTGCGGAATTTTTCTTACAAACAACCAATCAGATAACAGAATTGTTATTTTCAACAATTGACAGTTATGATTTCCCATGCCAGTTTTTTAATCACTGCTCTCTGTAATACTATTTTGGTGCATTTCAACAATTCATTTTATCATTATTGAATGGTCTTGAACAGTTTCTTGTTTTGATTAAGTGTTTGGTTGCGTGAGATTAAATTAATGTTTGTCCTGTTTGCGTTAATACTTGCGTTAATACTTGCGTTATACGTCTTGCATTGCATTACATAATCTATAAAACCAGCTTAACACTAATAACTTTTCTTTTAGTAAAGTTTTAATAACTTACTTCCTGGTTGAATATCTTCTTGATTTATATTAGCTCTAGTATGGGCTTGAATTTTTTCTAAAAATGACAATAGTTGCGGTGAAGAAGCAAAACTTTTACATCAACAACTCAACTGTACTTTTCTGGATTCATCATGGGATGAATTATTATGGGATATATTGTCAAACCTATGCTTGCCACTAGACCTCCTAACAATGCTGCATACCGCCATCCTCTCAACGTAGTCATTTGGTCACCTCGAAATTCAGAAATTTTCAAAATTTACTCAAAAATTAAAGATAAAGGTTAAACACAAAATGTGAGGTTAACTTTCAATGAGTTGTCATAAGTCACATGTTGTCAAATAGTGTCAAATCAAAAACATTCAAAAATCCCTATTGTTTAACGTACGTTTTAGTTTTTAATTAGGTACAGTTCGATCATGCACAATAAGTAAAATTTGTTTTGGTTAATTTAGTACATTTCAGTTACCGTACTCACGTCTCTAAAGTTTTTTTAAAGAATATATTAGGAACTTTTCTAAAATAATAATTATAAGTTGAAAGTTGAGACACTGGAGTAGGGACTAGTTGAAACTTCAAATTCTCACATGCCTACTTATGACATTTTTCAATTGGGGCAATTCCACCGGCGCAATCTCTTTTGTTCACATAACATCATTTTTAATATTTTTATCTTTAATACATATACAAATTCAGATTTGATAGGTAATCAGAATTACAAACGAAACGACAGAAAAATAAATGACAAATGTTCCAACAACGGAAATAAGAATTTTTTCGTTTCATTTGCATTTGTGGGAACTGTTACAGTATGTTCTGTAACTGTAGTATTCTGGGCAGTGATTCTACGTCAATTCGAGACGGTTCTCTATCTTTAACAGTTTGGAATCCAGAACCAAAATAAACCTGATATTGATATTTCAGTTACCTGAAATAATATTGTTGGTTATACTTCCAAAGTACAAACATGAAATTATAAAACAACAAACATTAATTGGCGCTCTGGGGCAACTTCATTGATTCCAGTGGCGCATTTGCTTTTTCAGCTGCAGAAATACCTGCAACACCACATCATCTGAAGATTTTGATCTGCCAATGTCCTCTCCTCCATAGAATAAAATGTAGGGTGTCTCCAGAGGCTTCAATAAATTCAATACATCGCCAGAACACTTATTGACACTTTTGTCAACTGTGCCATTGATAAGTCAATAGCTGAATTATTTTTAAAGTAGAAACTGAAAACGATAAGCTGTGACCCTACATTTTCCGATGAATTGATCTTATATCTCAATATTGAAATATGTGACGGAATCTTTCAACGTATTCATGAATCATTTTATTTTGAGATTTTTTACTGAACAATTTTACAAAAACGCAACACGTGTCTAAAAGTATAAAAATGCCTGAATAAGCGATTGATGGATGTAGCCGTTACTACGTGGTAGGAGATCATAATGAAAAGAGAAATCAAAATTTCTATGTTTTCTACNAAAATTTCTATGTTTTCTACCACTTTTATTTGTAACTAACGTTACTGCAGTTTTGTCCTATTTGGACATTTTCAAACTAACACTCTAAAAAAGTTTAGAGTGTTAGGCTGAAGAAGCTATTGTGTAGCGAAATACGTGCTGCCTTCTTATAAAACTGTTTAGTGAAAATTTCACAATAAGTGTTTCTTGAATACTGAATATTGAAGTTTGCCGTTTCTTTAGGCGTTTTCTGGCGCTCATGTATTCAAATCTCAGAGTAACAAAAGACAATAGAGAGACCTTTTCCATCCTTACATTGAAGGCAGCAGGGCTTTTTATGTTTACGGGAAGTAAATTAGACCATAAAACAGAGGCGGTTGGTTTAGTTGATATTCGGAGGGATATTATATATTTATAAAATAAATCATTTCAGGTGAAAATGTATTCTGTTCAAATAGTCCCTACAAAAAATCTGATTTATTATTAATGATTATGGAAATGAGGCCAGTTTTTTACCACCTACTAGATTTTTATTTATGTATGGCTTTATAATGAGCGCGTGGTTTACTGGGTAAAAATTAAATTATTTCATATGAACTAATTCATAACAATGATAAATGTTAATTTCAAAAGTAATGAACTTTACTTCATAAAATCAGATGAAGAAATTTGTGATTTATTCTCAGATTTGCCAAACAAGCGGTAAGGTTTGTGAGGTCCGATATAAAGGATTTTCGATTAGAAATCATGGTTTCATTCAAAATTGGTATCTAGGGGTCTTTATGGACCGACATTATGAAAGGGGATATTTTTAATGATCATTCTTTTGATCCCATTCTTATAAATGAAGTTTTTGAAACTAGGTTTATATTATTTCATTATTTGACTTATCCCAACCAAAAAGAGGTTAAAAAAATGACAACTGTCATTTCTTATTGAATATTGTCTGTATGCAACTCGAGAGTCTCGTGCAAAGAAAGAAAAACCAAAACGGAAATCATATTCTTTCTGTGACGTAAATTAGTTGTTAAGTGAGCAGTAACAGATTTAATACCGGTAAGAATAACAACTATTCAGTATAAAATCTGAACATTGAGCAGAAAGCTTTTCAATCTGTTGATCACAGAATGAATATATGAATATGACCTATGGCACACATATGAAAAACATATTTTTCATTTTTGAATACAGATTTTTTTCATGCACTGAATCTATTGGAGCCTCTGGAGACACCCTACATTTTGTTTTATAAGAGAGAGGACATTGGTAGAGCAAGATCTTCAGATGATGTGGTG
>WOGL01002333.1:0-10086 GCA_015342145.1 Leptinotarsa rubiginosa | reverse complement strand
CGTTCAATCTCTCGAATCGTAAGGCCGGGATTTCGTCCTTCCGATTCGGAAAGCGATTGGACGACGCTATACACAACGCTATTATTATTATTATTATTATTGCATTGCGTATTCCTGATGATGCTTGACTTATTTATTTATATAGACACGCAAATTTCACATTTTATAAATTTTTATAATATTTTTAATTTTGTCATTTTTTCTAAATGTTACATGCGTATGTTTTTTGTACATAATACCCTTAATATATATATATGTCAATTTTTATGGGAAACAAGTGCTTTGTACTTATCCTAATATCGCTTTATTAAACATTCCATATTACTGTTTAGTCATTATTACCATATTTATTATCTATAATGAGTACTTTTGCAGATATCCCTGTTATTCAAGATTTACCAGTAGGGGTCGAAATGTACGACCATCCCAGCTTTCCTGGAGTGATGTTTCGGCTGAATGAAAGTATAGATATACATACAGGTTTACTGAAAGATTTGATAAATCCTTCCACGTACTATCAATATTTCAAAGAATCTACAGGTATACTGACAACGTTAGGTGAGTAAATCTTCTTAACGTATTATCAAAATGGGAAAATGTAGACATTTTCATATTTTGGAAAATTGCACTCTATTTCAAATTCCATAATATATAATCGACCGCTTCCGAAATGTGACTTCCGGAGATTGGCATCTTGAATAACTAGTTCATCAAATATTATTGATTTTCTGGAAACAGTTCAAAATATTAGACAGACCGCCTAAAGATAATGGACTTATTTTCTTATGCCTCTCTTTGACACGAGTATCAAATGAAACTCTTTTGTTGGAAAAAATACAAAAAAATTATATGACGTCACTCCAAATCCAGTAAGGTGATGTGGGGTAAGTGCGAGTTACGTGGAAACAGATATCAAGAAACGTGCCTTATCTACAGGAGCCCGATACTTTGCAAACTCATTATATTTCAAATGTTGTAATAATTGTCTTAATAAAGATTCATTCTTTGTACTGCTCTCGAAGAGAATAAACGCTTTTTTGAGTCTTGTGTGAAATCGATTTTCTTTTTAAAAACTAAGTTCTCGATTTCCAATACATAATTGGCGCAGTCGGTAGGATTCTCGCGGTCGTGAAAAAGAACATTTGCATTGTGCCAGAAATCGTTTTCGTGACTTTGAAGTTTCAACTTCTTCAGCGAGGATCGACGAGATTCAAGGAGCTCTCTGCAGAAGAAAGGATCGGGAAAGGAAGCAGAAGACTACAATTACCAAACTGTAAGTGCCAAATTCCTTTTCGACTTTCCTAAACCCTCTTTTTAAGGACTTTGGGAGAGATAGGGTAGTGACGTTGATTCCAACTGAATATTGGATATTGACATTACATTTACTTGTGAAAATAACAAATTATAATAATAACTATATTGAATTTGAAAGTTAAATTGTTACCGATCGATAGATACTGAATTCTATTGATCAAAATCAAAAATTTATGAACGATATTGAAAATATTTTGCAACTATTAAATAATCTGTCAGTCGAAGACAATAATCAAAATATTCCAAACATGCCACCAGCGGAACCTCGAATGGTCGACTGGAACCTTTTTAAATCTCGTTTGGAAAACATCAAACCCTACGATGGGGATAGTAATACTCTTAATAAATTTATAACTCGTTGTCAAAGCCTGTTAAACGATTATGCCATATATGGAGATGCTGCTTTTCAAAAACATATACTTGAATGCATCCAAGAAAAATTAGTAGGAAAAGCAGAAGCAATGGTAGGAAATAGGATAGAATTAAATACTTGGGAAAAACTGAAAAATGCTCTTTGCCAAAGTTTTTCAGATCGCAGGGACTTAGATTGTTTAGTTCAAGAACTCACGAGAACTAGACCTTATAAGGGAGAAAACCTTATTAATTTTGGGAGTAGAATACAACTGTTGAAAAGTAGTGTTATCCAGAGAATAAGTAATGATGTCAATTTAACCGAACCCGAAAAATTATGTCATATTAATCACTATGATAAAACAGCACTGAGTACCTTTATTGCAGGGTGTACTGGCATCCTGAAAAATAATATGCATATTAAAAAACCAGCTTCACTTGAAGACGCAATGGCGTATGCGAATGAATTTGAAAACTTCGAAAGAATGTATGGAAATTCAAACGAAACAAAAAACACATCTCCCAGGACTAATTTGGTTTCTAAACCACAATTTGGTAATAATTCACAAGGGCATAATTTCAATAATCAACATTATTTTAATCACCAACCCCACTTTCAGCAATACCCCCAATTTTCTGGAAATTTAAACCCTTTCCAGTCACAATATAGTCAAAAACCAGTTTGGCCAAATCAGCCTATACCAGTTCAACCTAGGCAACAACAAACTAGGTTCCCAACAAATCGTGACGTCTTCGGACCCCCAAAAAATGTCTTCAAACCTAATCAAATACCACAAAACCAATTACCTAAACCCGAACCAATGTCGACAACCTCGAGAAATCCAACTTTAGTATCAAGAAACCGACAATTTCAAAATCACGGATTTCGAAATTTCGGAAATACTAATATGAATTCAAATGGACAACAACGTAGGAGTCCAAACTTTGTTTTCGAAGAATTACATTCTAACGAATATGACAATCAATTTGTGTCAGACCCTTTCTATTCTGATGAAAATTTATATTTCCCACCTGAGTATCAACATGATCAATATCAAAATTCCTACGATTTTAATACCGAAATACCCAAACCTGACGAAAATATAGAATTTGATAATGACCAAGACCAAAATTTTCCTTCAGACAACCAAGACAAAAACCTGACATAGAAGAATTTAATGTCTTCTCAAACAACGCCCTTCCCTACATAGAAATTCAAAATCCCAAATCGAAACTCTTGATCGACACAGGTAGCTCTAAATCTATAATACGCCCAACAATAATAGAAAATTTATGTCCAAACACAATTTATCATTCAAACACTGTTTTAAAAACAACTTTAGGTAGTAAAAACATCAGATATAGAGCTCTTGTTCCGTGTTTTCCAGAATTTAATAGTAATTATGAAATTGATTTTATTTTATTTGATTTTCATGATTACTTCGACGGTGTGATTGGTTTAAACGATCTGATCAATATGAATCTTAATATTGATCTCACAAATAACAGATTGATTGGAGAACATGTAGAAATTCCTCTCAAATATAGAGAAAGTAACGACAGTAGCTTCAGTTTCTCAGTAGGTCCCAAAGAAAAAATTATAAAAAATTTGCCGGTTAATATTTCAGAAGGAGATATTTTGATTGAAAGAAGTTATTTAGGAAAACTTGTTATACCTCGAACTCTTACTTCGGCAAAAAACGGACTAGCACCTATTGAAATTCAAAATCTTACAGATCAATCCATTACGATGACATTAAACAACAATATTGAAGCAATCCCTTTCGAATCGCAAAAATTCGAAACATATAAATTCGAAGCTTTCTCTATCCCGCCACAACAGACAGACACACACATACAAAAGAATGAAATACTGGATTTCATTCGTACCGATCACATGAACTCAGAAGAAAAATCCGCTATTACAAAGCTCTGCAAAGAATATGCTGACATATTTTTTAAACCGGGTGACAAACTGACATTTACCTCGAAAGTCAAACACATAATTAGAACAAACGACGAAATTCCCGTACATACAAAGTCTTACAGATATCCGTATGTTCACAAAAATGAGGTACAACAACAGATAAAAGACATGCTTGACAAAAACATCATAAGACCATCCTGTAGCCCGTGGTCATCACCAATTTGGATAGTGCCAAAAAAGTTAGACGCATCGGGTAAACAAAAATGGCGTTTAGTCGTTGACTATCGAAAGGTCAACGAAAAAACTATTGACGACCGATATCCTATTCCGAATATCGCGGATATACTAGACAAACTTGGTAGAGCTCAATATTTTACCACGCTAGATCTTGCTAGCGGTTTTCACCAAATTGAGATGAGTAAATGCTCTATCGAAAAGACAGCTTTTACCGTGGACAACGGGCACTTCGAGTACTTGAGGATGCCCTTTGGGTTGAAGAATGCGCCCTCTACCTTTCAAAGGGCCATGGATGAAGTCCTGAAAGACCTACAACACAAAATTTGCATGGTCTATATGGACGATATCATAATTTTCAGTACCGGCCTTCAAGAACATATTCAAAATTTGAAATTGGTCTTCACAAAATTAAAGGAAGCTAAATTAAAAATCCAACTGGATAAATGCGAATTTCTACGCAAAGAAGTAGAATTTTTAGGCCATATAGTCACAAAAGATGGGATAAAACCAAATCCTATCAAAATTGAAAAAATAAAAAATTTCCCACTACCTCGAACCCAAAAAGAAATTAAATCATTTCTTGGGCTTCTTGGATACTATCGGAAATTTATAAAAAATTTCGCTAAAATTACCAAACCCATGACTTCATGTCTAAAAAAGGACAATAAAGTCGAACATACTAAGGAGTTCAAAGATTGTTTTGAAACTTGTAAAAGTATTCTAATTTCAGAACCTGTGTTGGCTTACCCAGACTTCGAGAAAGATTTCGAACTCTCTACCGATGCCTCTAAATATGCATTGGGTAGCATCTTGTCTCAAAATGGTCATCCCATTTGCTATGCGTCTAGGACACTGAACTCTGCTGAAATAAATTACTCTACAATAGAAAAAGAACTGCTCGCAATAGTTTGGAGCTGTAAATATTTTCGACCGTACCTGTTTGGCAGGAAATTTGTGATTTATACAGATCACAAACCTCTGCAATGGCTTTTTTCCTCAAAGGAGCCAAACTCAAGACTTGTGAGATGGCGCCTAAAATTGGAAGAGTTTGATTATGTCATTAAATACAAAAATGGTAAAAATAATCAAGCAGCAGACACCCTCTCTAGATACCCACCTAATTTTGAGATAAATGCACTAGAAACAATGTCAACCGATGTTAATTTGGATGACATTGACGAAGTAATAGAAAAGGAACTAGAAAACTTGAACAATCTTCCGAATCTAGACAATGAGAATATCACTGATTTCTTAGAAAATCAGTCACTATTGGATACTCTGCCGTCAAATGCTGAAAAACCAAGAATTAATATTATTTCTAACATATTAGTAAAACCTGCTGCAACCAAAGTCAACCCCGAACCAGAGGTGGACTTGGAAACAGTACATACTTCTGCCGAAAACCCTATATTGACAATACCAATAGTAGACCGATCTTTAAATACATATAAAAATCAGCTAGTTATGACAGTTGGAGACATAGACAAAACCAAAGTTAGACGAGAAAAAGTATTCGAAAATTTCCGACTATACGTCACTTTTCCAAAAGTCGAACTCGAAAATCAAATTAAAACATTTGCAAGAGAATATTTGAACCCCAAACAGCATTACGCCCTGTACTTTAAAAACCCACAACTTTCAGAAATATTTTCTGTAACTATCCAAAATACTTTTAAAAATTCCTCACTCAAATTATTGCACTGTACAAAATTTTTGACTGACGTAGAAACTTTAAAGGAACAAAAGCAAAAGCTAGAGTATTATCACATATACAAATCGGGTCATAGAGGGATGAACGAAGTAAAAATGTCATTAGGGTCACGATATTATTGGCCGAATATGTCTACAGATATAGAGAATTATATCAACAATTGTGAAACATGTCTAAAAAACAAATATGACAGAGATCCCCCTGCCATTAAGTTCAATTTGACCCCCACTGCATCCAAACCATTCGAACATATTCACATCGACGTTTTTAGAATATCTAACCATATTTACTTGACCATTATCGATGCTTTCTCCCGATACGGCCAAGCATACCCTTTAAAGTCGGCAACAGGAATATCAATAGTAGAAGGTCTTTTGAATTTTGTAACTCATCATGGGTTACCTCTAAAAATCACAAGTGACAGCGGTACGGAGTTTAAAAATCAAGATTTAGAAAATTTCTGCTCTCTTCACCGTATTCAACTTCATTTCACCACAGCGAAGAATAGCAACTCAAATTCCCCAGTAGAACGTTTTCATTCTACCTTAATTGAACATTTTCGTTGTTTAAGAGAAGAAAATAAAAACCTCACCCCAGATCAATTGATAAAATACGCTATATTGAGCTATAATAACTCTATACATAGTGTAACCAAATTCACTCCATTTGAAGTTATCAAAGGACATATTGACGACTCTAACCCTTTCGATATGAACGATAACGTTATTATATCGAACTATGTTCAAAATCACAAGGAAGTCAGCAAAAATATGTACGAAAATATACAAAGAGCAAATCAAACAACTAAAGAAAAAGTAATAACTAGAGCAAATGAAAAAAGGTCAAACGCCCCACAATATACGGGTCGAAAAACAGTCTATATAAAAACTAAACCCCGAAACAAAAATTTACCAAAATTCAAAAAGGTTACTCTTGATCAGGAAACTGATGAAAAATTAATCACACAATCCGGAACATATCATAAAAGTTCCGCTAGAAAACCCAGAAATATTAAAGAACAAACATTGTTACAGGAAAATCAAGAGGATGAAGTTTCTTCTCCTTTGCCTGGTCGTTCAACTATCATATTGTAGAGATGACATAGACGTTACCAACCTAGACAATCTCATCCTCCCAATACAACTAGGAAACGCTAGACTCATATACACCAAACATACCTTTCTACACTATTTGGACCTTAAAATCATTATCGATCAGATACAAAATTTGTATAAAAATTTTGAATCAATCGAGAATAGTATTTCCAAAGTTAATGTAACCAACCCAATATCTTATCACGGATTATCGGAGAATATGCTGCTCAGAACTAAATATCTCATTAGCACTTTACAGAGAAAAATCGACAATCTATTACCCTCATTCCATACTCGCAATAAAAGAGGGCTAATCAATGTAGTTGGTAAAGTAAACAAATGGCTTTTTGGCAACCTCGACTCTGATGACGAGGAACGTTATAATAACGCTATTAAAGTTTTGGAAAATAATCAGGAAAAAATTATTCACGAAACCAATCTCCAAATTTCTTTGTCTGAAACATTAATAAACCATTATAACAAAACCATTAGAATTTTCAACGCGAATCAAGAGAAGTTCGAGCGAGATTTGGAAAGATTTCAGGTAACGATTAGTGGTACAATAAGAAATGTCGATAATTACCTTAGTTTTCAAGGAACATTATTACAATTGAACTTAGACTGTCAGAATTTAATAAACTTCATAGATAATATCGAAAACGCCATTATGTTTTCAAAACTGAACACTTTGCATAATTCAATTGTATCTAGTACTGAACTTCAGGAGATGGCGACATATTTAATGAAAATATATAACCAAAATCAAGTTCCAAATTTTAAGAATACACTCACGTATTACCAATTTTTAGGAACACAAGTCAGTTTCGTCAATACCAAATTGATCTTTGCAATACACGTCCCTATTATTAGGCCCAAACTCTTTGAATTCTATCATGTATATCCTATTATCCAAAATCACACGATGTCTTTCCCCAAATACCCATATTTGGCACGGAACCAGGACGATATCCAGTTCGAAAAAGAAGATTGCCCGTTCCTAGAAAATACATATTACTGCCCGGAGAACTTCGCGCCACCGGATAACTGCACACTTCACCTTTTTAAAGGAAAAGCCTCAGAGAAATGCCACCTTTTGGAAATCAACGTGCAAGATCCCATTGTAGAACAAGTAACACAAGATCGAGTATTGATAATCCCTTTCAAAGAAGAACGTCTATATTCCAAATGTAAAACAGATCAATACCTAGAAATCAATTCTCCAGTATTGATCAGAATCCCACAATCATGCGAAATCCAAATCCATGATACAAAATATGTAAATGACATTTATATCCAACAAGGAAAACCCATGATTTTACCCAAATTGGAAATGACGAACTTGAAAACTCCAAAAGTCTACGACACCCCGAATTACACCAAAATCAACCTGGATGAACTGTACCAAATAGACAGAATAGCCAATCAACTGAAGCCTATTCAATCGCAACAAAACCAAGGTCCTACAACACCTATTTTTGGGACTATAATATTTGTAATCATCGTCATTGTGATACTGCTCAGCCTGCCGAAATTGAAGCAGTATTTCCAAAAAATATTCAAGAAGAACCAAAAAGCCAGTGAATCCTCAGAAACCACAACTTCAAAAAATAACTCCGTTATTTTTTCAGCCTGAGGAGGGACGAGTTACGTGGAAACAGATATCAAGAAACGTGCCTTATCTACAGGAGCCCGATACTTTGCAAACTCATTATATTTCAAATGTTGTAATAATTGTCTCAATAAAGATTCATTCTTTGTACTGCTCTCGAAGAGAATAAACGCTTTTTTGAGTCTTGTGTGAAATTGATTTTCTTTTTAAAAACTAAGTTCCCGATTTCCAATACATAATTCGCGTTAAGTGATAAATGACTGTCATATTGAAATACGAAAAACCGTTACGACAATAATGATGAAACGATAACGAATTAACGCATGAAAAACGGTCTAAAACGCACGCACAACGGTCGAAAACGCACGCAAACGATCGAAAACGCACGAAAAACGGTAGAAAATGCACGCAAAACGGTCGCACGCAAAACGATGGCACCCATTTTCGAATGTTAACTCCACAATACGTAATTCTTCAACACCTTCAGTGCCATCTCCTCCTTCTCCTGATGATGCTAACTTGGTTAACAAACGCTAGACTTCTGTTGAACCGACATGTTTTTTCCTGAAATGATGTATTTTGAAACACCCTGTATACACATCAATATCATATTTTGAACCGACATGTTTTTTTCCTTAAATGATATATTTTGACGCACCATGTACACTTCGACGTCATATTTGTTTTCAATGATGTATTTTGAGATATCTTGTACACATTGAGGGATCGCACTTTGAAACGATACAGCCTCATTAATCTGTAATATTTTTTCTTAAATCTGATTCATTATTATTAATATATCACTTTCGTGCTTCCAATTTTCATCGAGTCGTTCACGAATAATTTCAAAACCGGCAACGGTACATTGCCCCATAAACAACGATTTATTCAACAAATGACAACACCTGCTGCGCTAGGAACGTATAAACCTCGATACCATCTCCATCTCTCTTTGCCTCGAATACGTCACACGCGTCTCTCACTCTTACACACACATACACATCTTATTTATATGAAATATTAATTATTTCCCAAATCTAAGTATATTTTCCTATCTTCAACATGATAATGACGATTACAACTTCCCTAACATTCTACGGAAATAAAAAAAAATGCGGTCAGGTATATAAAATGAGTCAATTTCGATCCCGACAAAACAAACGATGTAAATACGCATCATTCGCAGTTACTTTTAATATCTTACATTGGTGTNTGTTACCTACTATGTCTAGTCTGCCTTGACGGCGTGTCTGTCTCGTTCAATTATTTTATTGGAGGAGTGGGGGTGTCCTATAGTGGCCCCTTACCTACTGATACAACTTAGTGCCCTCTTGGCATCATCCTTGTTTCTTCTTTGTAGACGAGGTCTGCATTTACTTCCCTTTCATTTGACGTGCTGTACGTGACGATCCGGTTATTATTAAAAAAAATGCGGCTTAGTGCCCTCCTGACATGTAACGCCATCTATTTTTTCTGTCGTTGAATTCTGCATTCACTTCCTATTCATTTGATGTGCTGCACGTTAAGATCCAACTATCATTAATGAAGATGTGGCTTATTGCCCTTCTGACATGTTGCGCCATCTTTGTTTTTTCTCTGTCGATGAATTCTGCATTTCTTTTCATTTTATTTGACGTGATGTACTTGACGATCCGATCATTATTAGCGAATATACAAATCAGTACCATTCTGACAGTTGCACCAACTTTTTTCCTTCGTAATAACTCATTTATTTTCACAAATCATCACACATTTTCTACCACGCCACCACCTCTCACGCTGACAACGTGACTTTCGAAGTTTCATTATTTTATCACAATTATTAATATGCGACCCTTACTTT
>WOGL01002332.1:0-10084 GCA_015342145.1 Leptinotarsa rubiginosa | reverse complement strand
AAATCGTATTTTATTTGCTTCCATAGAGTGTCTATTTCAATTTATTTAATAATAAAAAACTTAAAAAACAGTTTACTATCGAAAACTATCGATAATTATCGATACCTAGTCAAAAGTCAAACTATCGAATACTATCGATGATCAAGACTATCGATAGTTCTCGACCCCTGCCCTGTGCCTATGCTAGCGCCACTCTGCAGGGTTTTTGAACTGTTATTTTCTGCTGAAAGTGACACTTTTTCATGCTTTCTTCCATATGAGATGGTTCTCTATACCTCTACCCAGTGTTGTCAACCGTTATAGTCTTAGTAGCTGAGGCCATTAATGATGAAAGAAAAGAAGACGATTTTTGAATATTTTTCATTCATATAACCTCCAATATTTTGAAACTAAAAGTTTCGAGTATTATAAATTATATGAAATAAACTAGAGTGAAAATGGGATAGATGTTCATCTGATTGTAGTTCGTGTGATAGAGCTACCGCAGCTGAAATTGATAGAAATGGGGGGACATGTTCAAAAGAAAAGTCTCGAGAACATTTTTTTCTCAACATTGGTTGTCTGATTCAAGAAATTAGAAAATTAGATACCATCTACTGATTGCGCGGTTGAAAGTTAGCATGATCCTGACTGTTCCAGTAGGGTGTAGGGTACACAAACTGTGAGTTCTGTGGTATTAAATTTTGGATAGGACGCATGCGCGAACTGATTCACCTGAGATATACAAGCGTAACGGAATATTAAGCAGATAGCGGAATTTTGTTTCATGTGTAGTGACTTTATAATTCATCCAGTTGGCAACACTGCCTCTATCCTCCATAACTTCATAGAAATTAGTGTTGTTTAAAAATTTTCATTCAAGTGATTTCGTCAAATAATTTTTGAAATTTTGAGCTCGAAGAAGCGAGAAGTTGTAAGGATGACCTGCAGGGTCAACCGTTTTTCGTTTTTTTTTTACTTATTTCATTTCTCTTTGACTCATGGATACAAATTACACACAAAAGTATTGCCACTGAAATGCTCGATCAAATCAAAAATCGATAGTAAATGGAAACTTGCAATCAGAGCTTTCTGATATAACGATAACAATATTATTATGTTCATGCAAGTATTCTTAGTAGAAATGCAAAAAAATGTTTGGAGGAAAAAACGTAAAAGTTGCTGATCCGTCAAAATTTGGATATTTTTTATCTTCTGTGGGGGCCCCGGGGCAGTAGCCCCGCCTGCCCTCCCCTGAATCCGGCCCTGACTAAAGGTTTTTTTGATAGTCAAATCTATTGAATGCTAATCAGCACTAACCTACAGCAATGACACATCACAAAACAGAAACACTCTCGACGCAAATAAATGAAGACAAACAATTTGCATATCTAATTATCCCCATAATTAAATTCACAGGCGACTGACTATGTTTTGGAAGTAATTTTTTCGATAAATAAATTTATTTCATTTACCTACATCCTATCGCCAAATCTGTTTGAAAATTTTGAATATTATCAGAGCCATAACAAAGTCTCTTCAAATCTTTTTACAAAAGACACATTTTGTTTCATCCAATAAGGTCACGATTCACGTTTAATTAGCGACATTCCGGAAGGTATACGAGGAAAAAATTTCTTACACATATTTGGAAAGATATACAGAATTAGAAGCGATTAGATTTCTCAAAATTAGCGGGGAAATAATACATTTCTCACTCCACCATGATTTTATCTATAATTTCTATGATTTTAACACTGTTTTTAGGTTAGTATTACCACATTATTACTCAACTCATTATAAGTAAAAATATTCCAGTAAAACTTTTGAGCCATTAGTGAAAATAACCAGGATTTCTTCCCAAAAAACATTTTAACATTACCACCGATATCATTATTATCTAAGATAAAAATTACACAGTTTTCACAAACATTTTCATTTATAGACGCATTTCCCTATCGCCGTTGATTCCAAGGTAGAAATGTAGCTTCCATTTCTACCGAGGTAGCTACGGATAACACCGTAGGTACCTCGGTAGAAATAGAAGCTACAATTCGACCGAGTAGACCGGTAGAAATGGAAGCTAGATTTTGACCGATGAAGCTACATTTCGACCGAGGAAGCTACGGTGTTTCGCTAACACTATTTCTACCGAGTAAGTTACGGTGTTAGCCGTAGCTTTCTAGGTAGAAATGGAAGCTACATTTCGACCGAGGAAGCTACGGGGTTAGCGAAACGCGTCTAGAGATAAAAATGTTTGTGAACATAGTCTAATTATTATCACGGGTAGTGTTATTAATTTTCATCAAGTAACGGATCAGTCCATTGATAATTTGATATCATATATGATAACCTAAAAACTTCAGAAGACAACTCTGGTTTAATTTCTATTTATATGTTACTATCAAAACCTGGCGTTATAATAAGTCCAGTAATTATTATAATTACACAACTATTCTTGATGTTCGTATACACGTGTCAGAGAGCTAATTCAATGGAAAAGTTCCCTCCGCTTTTTACAATTTTTATATCATGATATTGAGTGTGGGTAAAAACAATACCTGATTTGATTTAAATTGTAAATTTAAACTTTCTGTGACACACAAAATTTTAATCAGTGAGAAGCCTTATTTATGGAAAGATTTTCAAAGGAAAAATACAACAATAAAAAGAAGTATATGAATTTGTAAAGTATGGGTAAAAAAGGGTCAGTTTCGCCTCAACTTTCGGTTCTAGAAGAAACTAACGCTTTGAAATTACACAATATTCAACAAGTAAAATTATATCTGAAGACACTTCATATTAACTAATCCCGTGGCAAAATAGCAAAGAAAAGAAATGCGAAAAATGGCAGTACTAAGTTGGATAATCTCACTATTTCATTTTTAATCAATGCCAAATATCTGAAAATGAATCATTCCACTTAATTTTTCAGACAAACTATTAATTGTTTAAACAAATATAGATTAAAAACCATTCGTATTAATAGTTTCACAAATGTTCCTAGTTGGACCACTCTGTATATTATTCGAGAACTCCAAAAGGAAGTGACAGTTGTTGACAAACAAAATTTTTTAAAATAAAATTATAATTAGAAGTTTTTCAAGAAACCGCTCGAAAACCCGTAAAATATAAATACATGAAAATGACTGGCAAAATGATAATTGACCGATAGATTTGTGGCAATTCTTTGCAACTTTGACCTTAACCCATAACCTAAAAAATAAGTAAACAAAATGGAATTTTGTTCGTAGGTACTCACCTCGTTAACTTTCTTTTTGAAGTCGTTGAGCTGATTAGAGGCCTTGTCTCTTGTTGCCATCCTGAATAAATACGAATGTCAACTGATATTCAACAATATCTACACAATTTAGGACGAAAAATGAAGCAGACAATATTCCGATTTGATTTTATACTCGTTTCCAGCAAAAAAGAGTGGGGATAAACGTCATGTTATAATATGTTATCTCGTGAACTTGATAAGTACACATACAAATCGTGGTAACTTATCTATTAGAAAATTAGAAACCAACACGAACTTTTAAATGGAAACCAACACAAACATAACATAGACATGATTAGGTTAAATCAATGTAATAGTAGGTATGTATCTTTTATTCCTTCTGATTAAAGCACTGAACTTAGAAAAGTGCCTTTGGCAAAATATGCAGAATCACATTCATAAATTTTACTGTTCTTATTAGGTTTGTATTAGGTGTCTCCGTTTATCCTAGATCTTCAATGTGTAAACAAAATTAACATCAACAAAAATTCCCCAACCAAATGTGTACATCAGTATCAGATTTTTTCAATGAAAGTTCAGTTCACCTAAAAAAAACTATACTTCTCCCTTCCGATATTGAATTACACAGAATTCGCTTCTTTTCTTAATCTGTAAAAGTTGGAATGCTGGATTTATTTTTCATTTAGTCAATCTGTAATTGCCTCATTCATATTCATATTAGTCTAGCTTATGACGTCACTATTATTTGGCCCTGTAAAAGATTTGAAAAGTATAGGTGGTCATCTACCTAGGCTACCGAGCTCATTGACGTTTCTGTCACTGTCCGAAAAATGAGTACCGTTAGGAGCACCCACAGAACTATAATAGTTCTGTGGGAGCACTAGTGTGCTCAACGAATGGTGATATCAAACGGTAACAGCTTGAAATGTGAAACATGTTTATTGTTTTGGGGTTTACTTTTGATTTGTTTGATTGGGAGTTTGATGAAAGCAGCGCCTTTGGTGAGGTTATCAAAAACTCAAGAAAGTGCTGAATAAGTAGAAAAATACTTATTTGAACGTGGAGCGTACTGCAATCAAAAAGATTTGTAAAATACATATAACAGGATTTTGTTTTACCATTTATAATGGTAATTTTTCGTGGGATGCCGTTCATCAAGTGAAAACCTTGAAAGTTTCATTTATTTCTCAAAATTAAGTTCCAATGAGTTCAGTTCCAAGTATATCAACGGAATCTTGCGGAAAATTACGTTAATAGACCTCGTATCTGAATGATGAGAACTTTCCGATTTGTCTGGAAACTCCCCTATATTTAATTATGTTAATTTCAAATTTGAATTCATTTATTAGAGGTAAATTATTGAACACATCCAATCAAGTATATCATCTAGCCCACACTGCATGTATCAATATTTGCAAGAATGATTCTATTTAGAAATAATATTAGTGACAAAGTTAAGGGTGATCTACTTTTCGTTAGTGACTACAAAACGCATCTTTAGAGATTAGGGAACAATATCTCTTCACGTAATCTTCGGTGTTTTTTGTGATTTGATAGGACCTATATCCTATATAGCGTTAATGATGCATGGAAATCCTGTTGTTTCAACAGATTCGCATTTGTTTTGTCAAAACTCTCGACGCGAGAAATGAGATTGACCACACATGATGATAGATGGAGCAAGAATCAAATTTTGTCGCTAGTACTTCATACATATCTTCAATTCATGGAAATAACATTGGAAATTGAAGTATTAATTTGACATCATCAAGCAGTGTCTCTTTCAAGTGTACTCAGTACTCATAAGTATGATCATTGTATATATGATTTTAGTGTATCCTGTAGTTTATAGTACCTACCCTGACCACCAGAGAGCGATGGCAATACGATATCTGGATTTAATGTGGTTATCAACAGAATTGGGTAGCACAAGGTTGAATTGTGTTATTTAATGAATGTTAGTAATTGTCAACTTCGTATTTGTTGAAACTTTCAATTCTGAATAGCATTTTGCTGTATTTTTCGAAATGAAGCTATTTTTTGGAAATATTCAATATTTTTAGACCTGTTTGACTTGACAAAGTACATTCAATGTGGTTATTGAACATGCAGTAATAAATTTCAATTGTGCATTTGTTGCAAACGTAATTGACCACAGTGTGTATAAAATATTGAATATATGAATTATTAGATTCTATCTGCAATGCTTATTTCGGGAGTCAACTGAATGAATAACTCTTTATTGCAGACACATTCACAAAAAAAAACTAGTTAAGGAGTTCTTTCTAAAACCAAAAAAGAGAGAGATTAGATGTTGGAAAAATATCTTTGAATCCTACCATCTAAAGGAACAATTCGTTCAGGCCAGTCTTAACTCCCCACACTGTAGGTTAACCGATACCCATCAGAAAACAACTACTCCCCTGGCTTATACCACGAAGGGCGTTGGATTATATCCGACAGGTGTCAGCACAGGATTCTTCACTGAAGTTATTCCTGCATATGCTGTTGGCTCAGTCAACAAACAGAGTTTCATGACTGGAAAACCGTGACACCTCAACTCAAGCTCATGAAACTGTTTTGTCATTGGTAGCAATAGGATAATCAAATGTTTGATTGGTCAATATGTTTGTGAATGAATCTATAGCGTTCACAAATATTTTATTGGAATATTTACTTAAATTTTTTGTTAACGATATAGACAAGGCAGGATTTGATAGCCCAATAATTAAATTTGTTTTTGTAAACATAAAGGCAGTCACGTAAGAAGATCTTATGTGTTCCTAGGTCAAGAAGGCTGGTTAATTTTTCCCATTATTCCTTTAACTCCTGATGATACTTAGTTAGTGAAACACACGTCGAGAGAGTTATGCTCTGGTAGCATGTTAGATGTTTTCCTCAAATAAATTCAACCGTAACACTTCAATAATTACCCCACATATATTAGATAATAATTCAAAAGCACGATTCCAAATAAAAGAAAAACTATTTCCAAGGCATCATGGAACGACGAATGATGACCTGTAACATCAGTCTCTATGTTTACTTTTGACTAGAGCTAAATTGTCGCTACAAATCTATTCATAAAATAAATATTTTACATCATAATTCAACAAAACATAAAAATTGCAGATCATTGCACCTTTTTATCATTTTCAGATGTTTCATATAATTTAAAATCCATGGGCTTGTCATAACCCATTATTTTTGAGTAATGTTCAGGCTGTTCAAACAGACGTGGATCTACAAAAAAAGATTTTCCTTTAACAGAGAACGTGGTAAACATGCCAGGTACGTCTGGAACTTTTACGTCTTCAGGTGTGAATTCAGTCTAAAATAATATGAACGTTAACTATTTGATTATCAAGGTATAAGAATAACTCACCTCTTTAGGTATACAGAAAAAGTTGACAGTTTTGGCGATGTAGGTATTAGTTTCTTTGTTATAATTCAACTGGATGATATACTTCTTCGTTATGAGATGAAGAAGAATTGGAGTGACTACTGTGAAAAATCCAATGAAGGAATATGCAGCAAGAATGATGGGGACATTGGATGTGGCAAAAATCTCCTTGTATAAAAAAGGCTGTGCAATTACACCAACGATGCTTGAAGACAATGAAAATATCTAAAAAGAAAAAGTGGAATAATATGGAGATTTATTGTTAAGAGTTCCCTGTAGATTTAGGTCGATTCAAATTAATATATTTACCTTAACTGCTTTTATTTGTGGGGTCAATACCCCGTGGTAGACTTCTTTGATAATTCTTTGCGGTTTTGAAGATTTATGGCGTATATCATATTTTCTACCTAGGGCGATTAAACTTGGCGAGACTTGCAAAGACTTGAAAATTGAAGCAGTTCTCAATGAACTGGTTACCGCGGGGAACATTTGCAAACACGGTTTCAAATACATGTTCAAGTTTTTAAAAATTCTTGAATGTAGAACTTGAAGCAAAGCGACATAACCCCAAGATTTCAGCTAAAACATAATTCAAAGAGAAGAAGACGAAGCGGAAAAAGAAATAAAGGTAGTCAGATTTGAAATAACAGAATCTCAGAGTAATCAAAATTATATTATTACTTTAAGTACAGAATTTATAATGATGTCTTACGACTAGAACCATAGATATTATAATATAAAGTTAATTACACAGTTTGTTCATCCTATCATCACACAATTATCACAGAGGTTCGTTGAATTACTTCTGAATTTACTACTGAAGAGTTGTCTTTTCCATTTCTATGGGAAATTATTACAATATAAAGATGTAACAATGAATATTTGAATGTTTGTGACTACGGTTCCTTACTTGCAATTACAAATGTTTTCCTTATGACTGACGTTCGAATTATAATACCTAGATGCCGCCCACGGAGTATGCGACACGGTTCTCGACCACAAACTACGAGTATACACATCAAAAGGATAGCTCGATTTTGATTCCCATACATTAAAATTTTTTAAGCGGGCATGTTTTAGCCATAATAAAAGCGGACTCCACTCATCCCTTGTCTGTCATTGTCCATTCGACAATTATGTTGTGTTCATCTTCGATTTACTGAGACTTTCGTTACTGAATTAATGGGGATTTACTTACTTGAACTTAAAAAATACCCGTTATTTTTTTTTTAACTTTCTGTATAGACTTGGAAATAATCTGATGTTGATTCAATTTTTCACATTTTTGTTTCTGGCCAAAAAATTACGAACAAGCAATGACGAGTAAGCAGTTGCATTATCGTGATGCAAAAACCATGACTTGTTTTCTCACAATACCGGACGTTTTCTTCGTGTTACCTCCCGCAGGCGGCACATGTTCAAGATAATACTCCTTATTGACTGTACAATCATGTGGCAAGAACTACGCAAACACGGTAATCGAAAAAAATAGTGAACAAAATCTTGACATTTGACTGAACTTGGCGTGCCTTTTTGGCCTTGACTCTCTTGGGACTCCCATTGGACTTTGTTTTCGATGGCATAACCATACACTCACGATTCGTCACCAGTGATGACCCTTTCAAGCAAATCTGGATCGCCGATGACGTCATTCAACAACTCCTGAGCGATACTCATGCGAGGTTTTTTTTGGTCGAAATTCAGCAATTTTGGAACCAACTTCGCTTCTACACGCTTCACGTCCAAAATTAAAAAAAAATTGTATTGTATTGTACTTTATTGGTCAGCAATACACGACATAGTGTTTTGACAAGTCATTGACTAAACCTAATCCTAAATTTAATAAAATATGTTTATGACTATAATATACATATTGGATTTCATAATGATTATTATACATTTTCACGACACTGTTTTTTGGATTCCAAAATTTATAAAATTTATTTACATGTGTGTTAAAATGGGTTTAATAATGTTACACACAGTTTATCGACTAACATTAAGGAAATCTAAATTCAGAGATGTCATAATAGGCAGAGCATTGTAAGTGAGTTTTCAGTTTGGCTTCAAAAATGGCTATTGGAGCTTCTTTGATAAAGTCTGGTAGAGAGTTGAATAATCTGATACCAATAAATTTTTTATTCGTAGAGGTTAATCTGTTATTTGGAATAGCGATATGGGATCTCATTCTAGTCAGATAATTGTGTGTATCTCTATTGAGTATGTACAAATGCATGTGCGTTTTTATGTTGATTAGTTCGTTGTAAATGATTGCTGACGGAAGTGTCAGTATTTTGAATTTAATGAATCATGGTTTACAGCTTTCAGTCCGAGTTATACCGGCCAGAGCTCTTATGACTCTTTTCTGGATAATAAATATCGACTGAGTGTAGCAAAAATGGCCCCAGTTAATTAGACCGTAAGTCATAATACAATGAAACATTCCATGGTAAGCAGAGATGGCTTCCTCCAAGTTCACTAGCGATTTCATCCGTCTAATTTCAAATATTGCTTTTGATAACTTGCTTGCTAATTGATCTACATGAGGTTTCCAATTTAAATTGGGATCAATAATATGTCCTAGAAATTTTACGCTCTGAGTGGCAGTATGCTTGGTATTGAAAATAAGTGTCTGAGTCTTGCGTGTGTTCAAACTTAGTTTGTTTTCCGTGAACCACTCAGTAGCTTGATTGATGATCGAACCTATTATTTCCTCAATTCCTGTAGATTCTGGTTGCGAAGGTAGCATCATCAGCAAACAAGGTAATGCGTTTATGCTTTTGGAAAGGTCTCTTATATGCATCAAGAACAATAGCGGTTCCAAAACGCTTCCTGCTCTGATTATTGCAGTGAACTATTTGGGATCTATTTTGAAGGTATGAGGTCATCAGTTTTCTTGCAGAGTCAGAAAATCCGTAGAATTTTAACTTGTCAATTAGTAGAGTGATTGACACAGTTAAACGCTTTACGGAGGTCAACGAAAACCGCCAGAGAAGGAATTGCGGCTTAAAACCCATCGGCTACAAACTCAACAAATCTTCTTACTGCTTCAGCTGTGGATTTTCTTTTCCTGAAACCATACTGATGTTCTGAGAAAAAGCTGAAACTGTGATCCATTATTCAGAAATGTACGCGAGATTTATTTTTCAGCTCGCATATACTTCAATAAAAGATATCACATGAAATAAACAGTTCGTTTGCAGTACTGCATATTAAATTTACTGGTGATTTAAACAATAATACTAATAACAATTATAATATTTATTATTTTGGTTGAAAAGTACAGTTGACAGAAATCAATGCACAATAAACAAAGAAAATGTCAATTATAAAAGTAAAAGTAAAAACATATAAATGTAAATAACTACATGTAACCATATTATAAAAGTCAATCCAAATAATATGTAACCATATTATAAGTCAGTCAAAATAATATAAACAACACAATAACACAAACA
>WOGL01002331.1:0-10091 GCA_015342145.1 Leptinotarsa rubiginosa | reverse complement strand
GACACTAATATCGACCGAAAAGAGGAGGAGAAACGGATAAAATATCGAGATTTTCTCTTCGAACTCCGCAGACTATCCAGACCACTCTGTCAAAATGTTTGTTCTTATTATTGGAGTCCTTGGTGGAATGGTGCCCTCTCTACTCTCGAATCTTAAAATCATACCGGCTTGCCGCACTACGGCAGAAATCTTAGCCGGACAGATGCAAAAGGCTGTCAATCTTGGCTCACTGCGCTTGCTCAGGGCACATGATTCTCGGACCCAATGATCACTTACCCCACGGTGTGGGGAGTGGTCAATGGTTGATAATGCTGGCGCGCCTTCCCGAATGTATCGGGACTTCGGGGGATAGGGCCTGACCAGCGCACACTACGGGGGAAAAATAATATGCTTATTTGATTTAACCCCAACCACTTTGGGCCCACCTACCCCAGAATGGAATTCAATATTTCAGATCAATGTTTCTATGAAAGTAGTTGTTTTGAGAAGGCTTTCTCTTCCAGTTTGTGTCCATGGTCTACACATCTTCGTAAAAAAATGTATAATTGATTGCTTTCTTCCTTCCTTTGGAAGTTCTCCACAATTTTTGTACAAAAAATGAGAAGTAGAAAGCCGAAAATTTTCTTTCCCAAAACTAATCTCACTTAGTAATATACCAATTTCAATTCAAACTGGTATTAGTATTATCATTATTTAACTTTCTTTGTAGGACATTCCAAATAGCATCGACAAACCTTGGAAGCCGGTACAAGTGTCCGAACTCCACCCCGTCATTTGCAACCCCGTCGAGGGTGATTCCGATGAGTACCTCTTGCCGCTAGTACTAGCGGATCTGCACTAGTTAAGTACAACATTTTATGAATCCCAACCCAAACATCCATCTTTTATTTCAGCACTCGATTAGATTTTATTTATTGAAGGAAACCAAGATCGAAACAAAATACATTTTTGTATTGATTCATTGTATATAAAATGTGTGTTTTTAGGAAGAGAGTTTTAACAGTCTTCGATTAGTTGATTCAGACTACGAGAGGCTGTGTTTAGCGTAAGAGTGAGATATCCGTTTGCTTCGTTGTTCTTCTTTGTGTCGGTGACATATTTTTACTATCTGACGATAGAAAGTTGAACACGTCTATGGCATATGACGTTAACTTATAGCGCATTAAAAAATTTCAAATATAGATAGCTATGGGACTCGGATAAGCTTTGTTCAATTACTAGATCAATCAATAACGGATCTTATACCTGATAGCCATTAGAAAATCGAGGTTTTCTTGAAAAGAGAAATGAAATACCTCTCGAATATGTTTTAACATATGCTAAAAAGTAATGTGAATATCAGTAACCAACTTTCACTTCCTTTCACACAATACTTTTATTTTGTTTTGTATACGTATGCAAGATCAATTATATAAATGTTTACACGGTATATTTTTATAGGAATCAATTGGGATACGGTAAAAAACCTGACAGGATCAGTAAATGATTATTCATAATGATTGACAACTTTTTTGTTCCTTAGTAGTGATATTTATGCCACAGAAAGAATAAAGCAGTCACTTGAATTTTTTTAGCTCGCTGGGTGATAAAAAATCTAATCGCACTTTTTTATTACATCAATTTTTTCCAAGAGAGTTCATGTTTACAACAGGGAAATTAGCCACGATTGCAGCAAACTGCAGTGCACAACTTGTGACAAATTTAATGATTGAAATGTCTCATAGATGGCGCTGGAATATGACCTGCTGTAAAACTATTAGGCAAATTAGTGGAATGATAATTTGATGGGGTATTAATTCAAGAACGGATTTATCGACAGTGTCGAAATCATAAAGAAACTAACTAGATCAGCAAATAATCGTGCTGATCATTCAAAAGCATTGAGTGCAAAATCACTGTTGATTTGATTTACCCCCTGGTCTAAATATTCGCGGCTCAACCAAGAATATTGCAATTCCCGCCCTAACTTATTTCATTAATTGATTTTTTTATATAATATATTAAGAAAAATCTCTATCTGCCATTCTAGTTCAACAACTACTTGCAATTTTTGATACTCGTGGAAACATGGAAAAATCTGACTCAATCAGTAAATGATCTGGTGAATTATTTATAATGGTTGAATGTAAAATCGTTATTTGACATTATTATTTGATCTGTGATCAGCCAGAAAGAATACTTAGTTGTTTGGAATTCCACTTATTAAAAAAATAGGTAAGTATGGTTTCATGTTTAATACTCGAAACTAGATGAACTTTGTATCATATCTGACGATTTTTTTTTCACGAAAAAATATCTTCCAAACGAAACATTCATTGAGGTTGGATCGACGCCATCTAAGCCAGAAATGAAAGTAAAAAATAAAAAAATTGAAATTTTGTCCGATCGTGATGAAAAAGTGGGTATTAGAAATTGAAAAGAAACAATTTTTTTAACGTTTTTTAAAATTCTGAAGAAAAACTCCAAAACTATTGCTTTTTTGATTTCACATTGTGTTGGAATCATTGATAACCATTTTTCAATCACCAACTATCACTCAAGTCTTACTTAACAATTCGGTAAATTAGAACATTGAAGATGTAATCGGGGTAATATTGCAGTTTATTATAAAAAGTGACTGAATCACAATTGGCTCAGACAGCAGCGCTATCTATTGTCATTGCTCTCATCTTTAAAAATATTATACAACTTGAATTGGCTTAATAGTCAGTGTGAGACTAGCAAGCTGAATCTTTATAAGTCACCGAGATTGTTAGTTTACAATTATTTATTTATATTTGATAATACAAGTTTCCAGACAGATTTTTCTGGTTCAAAGGTAATTTTTCACCATAGTTATTGATCAATTTATAATTGAGATACAAGGGTTTGTGAACCATCTGACAAATGATAAATATACATATAATTGAAATATAAATAGGAAACTTGTAAGTTCACCACAATTTTTTGCTCAAGGTTAGTTAATAATTTTTCATAAGTAAAGTCGAACACCATCTGCTTCCTTTATTACTTCTTATGATTATTTTTTAAATTCCTTGTTGAGAAATTATGAAAATCCAAGTGAAAAATTTTCATTTCTTATAATTTGGATGTTTTGTTTCTGTTTATTTTTGAGTATTTTGAAGGCTAATTTACATTTTCCGAAATATATCAGTTCATTCAAGTTTTTTTCTTTGACTTATCAAGGTCTTTGTAAATTTTGTCATTTGGGGTCAGCCAAGGAATTTTGAAAATGTCCTTTTCGGATTTTACGAATCCTAAGTTATCAAATTTGTGTTTTGGGAGCTGACTTCATGAGTACTGGTTTATGAGAGGTTTATGACGGATTTTCAATTTGAATCTCAGAAAGTTGGTCGTTTTTATCCGGCACAACTTAAGCTTTATTATTAAAATACAAATCTCAGTCATTGGTTCTTCATTCTCACCGTGTACTGTTGATCTCGACACACTTAGAGATTTAGCAATTACTTTAAACATTATGCCTCATCATGGTAATGCTGTAGAGGCGTGATATTCAACAAAACTGCCGTTTTATTAAAAAATCTAGTTTTTTTTATTTTTCTGTGTTAAAAGACCCACTCAAGTCTTTGGAAAACGTGAAACACATTTTGGTTTAGCTTTTATAATATAACGTATTCAAAAAACTCACTTTAATGTGAGTTTTCCACTCTAAAATTTACATAACCGCTGTACAATAGTATCTTCAGGCGTCACAAAACTGTTTGAACAAATTCTGTGTTGTGCTTTTATAGTAATTTGAACCATTATCAATATACTACCTGCCAAATTTCTACACGAAAAATGCATTACCTAAACTATATACCTATCTAGGAACAACTCATAAGACTGAAGAATAATGAATACAATTTGTACCTATGCTATAATTTTATCTACTTTTAAGATCTGTCCTGATTACCAATTTCCTCATTGCAAACTAAATTCAATATTTTGTTCATTGAACAATAATCCTGAATTTTTGCATCTGTTGATTTCTAAACATTCAAAAAAGTTGAGTTTTGAATCTTTCTCTTTCTCAAAAGATCGTTCGCAAATGTTGAATTGGTCTTCCCATTGCTCCCTTTGACAGGGGCAAAAGTTGAATCACAAATAATTTAGATGTATTGCATTTGGAAGAGAAAGGTTCAGAGCTCAACCATTTGGAATGTTTAGAAATCAATAGATTCAAAAATTCGGAATCTCAATGTTCAAATAGATTTGAATTGTTTGCCTTTATTGAATTCAGTTTGCAATGAGGAAATTGGTAATTAGGATGGATCTTAAAAGTAGGTCACTGGTAAAACTTGTACATATTCATTATTCTCCAGTTCAATGAGTTGTTCCTATAAAGGTAAATAATTTAGGCAATGAATTCATCATGTAGAAATTTGACAGGAAGTAATAGTCATAATGATTCAAATAACTATAAAATCAGGACACAAAATTTGTTCAAACAGTATTGTAAGGCTCGAAGATGCTATTATTGTTTTTGCGAAACACGTGTCGCCGTTTTGTAAACTTTCCATTGGAAATCTCACATTGAAGTGTGTTTTTTGAATAGATTATAATGGATTTTCATCAAATACGGTCAGTTCTGATGTTCTCTAGTTACTAAAAGAAATGTTTCGAAACTCAAAAGGAATAAATAGTGGTAATTGTGACTATTTTCTCATAAGTTGGTTGATATTACCATAGCCTGAATGTAAATCGAAGCAAACGGATCTTTCCTCCGAGTGAGTCAACCGATCGTAAGGCTCATTACAGTTGGGTGAGAAACAGTTGAATTTTACTTTACGAATGGATGTTATGTTTTAGTTATTTAAGTTTGAATACCTTGATGAAATTCTATAACGACTTTGCATATTCCAACCGATCACCGAAAGACTTAGAATGCAAAGGTTGGTGTTCTTTCATTGATACAAAAGTAGAGATAAGAAGTAAAACATCTGTGATATTGAAACTCTTATTGAAAAAAAAAGCGAATGTAACAACGACTGTTTAAGCAAATAAATGGCTAGATCTGTTGCCAACTTAACAACCTAAGTACCTGTAAGAGATTTTCATATGAGATTAACAAAGGTCATATATGACCATCCTTTTAAGATCTGATGATATGATCGGTTTTTTCTGTTTTGTTTTTTGTTTTTTCTATAGATCATTGAATATACCAGAGTTAGTTCCTAGGCTGAATATTAATATATAGAGTCTTGGTATATTCTATGACGAGAGTTTATTTTAAAAATCTGTTCGATTCTGACAAATGTATTATGGAATTGCAGAACAACTTTTTAATTGTTAGCTTTTACTTTATTCCGAGAATCAAGTCTTGTCTCGTAACCTAACTTGTTATGATTGAAAAAGTTGAAACTCTTGTTTTTAGGCAAATGTCTGTTGGAATTTCTTCCTGACGTTTCGCCAGCGCGACTGGCTGGCATCTACAGAGGTCTTTGCTATTGCTTTCAAGATTGGAGACAACACAGATTTCTGAAGATGCCAGCCAGTCGCCAAACAAATGTCAGGAAGAAATTCCAGTGACTCCACGAAAGATTGGTTAAATCTAAACCGCAGATTCTATACCACTAGATTTTCGAAAACCGTATTGACAACTATACAAAAAAAGTTATTTTTTCCAGACAGTCCAGAGAGTCTTCATTTCATGATTTCTTCAATAAGTTTAGGCAAAACTGATAATAATGATATCGGTTGATAATTATCCGTAACCTCTTTGTTTCCACTTTTAAAAACTGTTCCAACTGTGTCATTGTTTCAAAGGAAGTATATGTATAAGTTTGAAAAAAGAAGATGCTAGTTCTGTTACAATTTTAACAAATTTTGTGCTAATGTTATCAAAAACAGGCAATTCCTCACTATCTAAATCATTCAACATCTTCCACTTCTTCACAAGGCAGGCTCTAAAAAAACATTGAAATAACTAATGTTGCGTTTTCATAATTATTGGATTTATAATTATAGTTCTCATATTTTTCCAACCGAGAACTTTGTTCCTGGTATTTATAGCTTCATTTATTATTTCATTCATTTGTTTTCTTCTCATAGATATAAAATCAGTTTTTAGACAGTGGGAACCCAAACCTCTAACATGATGAGTAGAACTAAGACATAGTTTAAATTGAAAGCAAAAATCTTGAAAGAGATTAGTCTATTTGTGGTGAATTAACAATTACGGTATGCTTTTAACTCTTATTTTGAATATGAGTATACTGTAATGTGATATCAAATTATTTTATTACAATATTGGATGACACAGACTTATGGTACACCCCCTCTTCTATTTCTTCAGCCAGTTTTACGAAATTCGCAATATTGAATATGCTCACAAAGAGGCACTTTTTGACGTAATGAGAGATTTTTTGAACTGACATCAACGCTTGATTTTCAAGTGAAACACACTGTATGTAATAACATTTTTGAAATTTACATCATTTTCTGAATACAATGATACCTATAGTTGATATTTGAATAATGAATTGGGCGGCCTGCAAAACCACCCGACCTAACTCCTTTAGAAAAACATTGTAAATGGAAGTTCCCCAATAACCCGTGAGGAAGTACGAGTAAGACAAACCATAAACATATCAGATGAAGACTTTTCAAAACAAACTTCACAGTTTCATGAACTACACCTCACGATTTGATCTTCGCAAATATTATTTTCAAAATTAATCACGATATGTTTCGCTATCGCAATAGCTTTTTGGTAGCTACGTAAAGGCTACTGTGATAGCGAAACATGTCGTGATATGTTTTGAATATAATGTTTGTGAAGATCAAATTAAGTAACGGCGGAATTAATCAGAAAAAAGAAGGTTCAGAATTCTGCAGAGCAGTTCCATGTAAGTCAATCAAATTTCCGGGTTTGTTAAACGTGATCTATAGGTTTTTATGCCTGACAATTCTTCTACGAATATGTAGACACTACCAAAGCCAATGAACAAAGCAGATATTACAGAATTGATTGAGGCTCTGGTTAAATGATCTGATACGAGAGCAATTAAATGCAGGGAGCCAGATTTTATAAATGTTAGTTCCCTCTTTCTTTCGGGTGAAATTGTTTCTGTGCTTTTGAATTTATATCGCCTCCTTATATAGTCTTGGAAAGCAACTTAAGAGTTTTCTCAAGGACTTGGATCTCTTCAAACTCGATAACATGGGTACTTTTTCCAAGGCGACAATTTCTCTTGTGTTCAGAAAGCCGAGTATTTACACTTCTCTCCGTGGTTCCAGTGTAGACTCTGAGATCCTTAACTGATTTGGCAATAAAATAAATCGTAATTTTTCGACTACAAGGGAGAGAAAATCAACGTTAATAAAATCTGGCAACTTTGCTTAATTGCTCTTGTATCAGGTCGTGTAATTCAACCGCTAGGAACGAAACCACATTCATCACCAATTCCCAAAGCAACTCTGTAATATTTGCTTCGAAGATAATCCAGTTACCTCATCACTTTTGATAATATCTACCAGAGTCGTAGACGAAACATTGTACATTGAGTTCCATGTGTAATTTTTAAAATGCACATGACATTCAATGCATTCTACAGAGAAAAAAGTTATGCACTCGATTAACGTGTCTGAAATATTATAATAGGATGTCTAAATTCTCCCATTGAATTGATTTAACTTTTTGAAATGCAGAATTATTCAATCAATGAGTTGACTTCAATATCACAAGCAGTCATAGTAGTAATCAGATGTGAAAAAACATTGGAAGTTGGATTACGTGACAAGACATTTCTCATATTCTAATTTGTTTCAACAATTATTAAAATAATATCTTATGAAAGTTATGGCTGTATTGTGAGTTCATTCAACACCATTCAAATGACTTAAAGAATGGTTTAAGTATATTAATCTTTATAAGACGTTTGTTAGTTTCAGTTTTAAATTGTAACCAACAGAGCTTTGAAAAAATTAAGAGAATCTATGTGCTCTTTTGTTTATCGAATAAGTCATCAATATAAACTAAATTGAAAATGTTCCTTTGAATAATGGTTCTCTGCCGACTGATTTCAACAAACAGTTTTTGTTTTGCCCGTGAATTTTATCTTAGTTTGAGAACTGTTGAACCCGAAACAAATTTACGTTAACCATTCATAGTAGGACTGTAGCCCCATAGTGTGATTAAATAAAGGTAGTTTTGGAAATTCGAAAGAAAAAGTGATCATAAATTTGCTTTGCATTTTTTTTCTAAAGCTAGAGAATCTGGAATATTATGTAATGATAAAATGAAATAACAAATAACATAACAGTAAAAATAAAAATACAGTAAAACATTTTTTAATTCAATCTAGGTTTTCTCTCATCGTTGGTCACTTTGAATTCTTTATCCAAATACTTCAATTTTATTGGGGCACATTTTTAATTTTTTCACTTAAAAATCAAAGGAGAAAACCTTTTTGGCTTTCTACTTCTATATCCATATAGAATGTCGAAGATATGAAGGGCCACCGTGGAAAAATCGAAAACAGTAAAAGATAAAAAGTCCGTTAAATTAGGAAAAAGTTGCCATTTTGAAGATTTGCTAATTCATGTAACATTTTAAAATTTAGAAAATTTTGTTACATTAATGATAATTGTCGGGTGATTCTTTTTTCAGGTTCATATAAAAATGTAAAATTGAAGGTTTCTCTGAGAAGAAACTCAAGATTAAAAATCAATTAACGTCGTTTTGTACACCTTGAAAAGTCACAGAGTGAAAAGTGTTTATTGGTTTTACTATTTTCTTTCATTTCAAATATATCTGGAATTAATCAATGTTTCTAAACGTCATTTAAATTAGCTCTAAAATGCGTAACTATTCCTTAGTTTAACCGACTTTGTATGTATTACGGTTTCTGAATTTCCCATTCTGGCCCTCCGACAACAGTATACAGAGAAAGGAAGAAAAAGATGAAAATATCAATAAAATCTGTCCAGAAACTTTCAGTTTCTTTCAGATACAAACTGAAATAAAAAGTATATCAGAAAGAATTACTTTTTTCTTGTTCAGTTTGTTCAAACATTTTTAGTGGAATTGAAACAGATATCATTGACAGGAACGCTACACAACGTGATTGGTCATCACCCTTGGATCTTTGAAATTCAATGTTCATATTTGAAAATTCTTTCAAGAATTTTTTCATTCGTTTCATATCTGAAACTTCTTTTCACGTTCCAAACATCTTTGTGAAAAGATTTTGTTGATATTTTAATTTTTTAATTCTTTAAAAGTTACCCAGTCGTCAAGCATAAACGAAGAAATAGCCTAACGCTTGTCACTTGTCAACAGTGACAAGTGTCTATTACAAAAGTAATATTTTAAATTCATCACTTACGTTACTAGTTTTTAAAAAGTGTTGAAGAATAAAAGAACATATCTGCTTTAATGAAATCAAAATTCGAAATTTAATAACATGTATCAAGCCAATCAATATGAGTATTCAACAGTTCTATACATCAATGGACGCTACCTCCTTATACACAATATTTCACTCAACTCGGAAGAGGAGGAATTAAATTAAATTAAAGGAGAAATTAAATTAAATACTTTAGACAAATGTTTAACATTATCATTAAAAGGCTTCCGTGTTTTGTTTCTGGAATGAATATTGGCAACTTGGAACAAAAATACGCCTGGAGAGAATATTGTAGATCCATTTTTAACAAACTGTCTGATTTTTGATCAGTTTCAATGTCGTGGAATCAAGGTCAAAATCTTGGTTATGTAATTATTAAAATGACCAAGCCATGATGATAACTGGTATGTCTGCAGTCTTATCTATACTATAACAATTTTCAATTGAAGGTGATTCATTAGCAACGTCGCACTTGAAGTGACCACGGATAATCCTCTTACCAACTCTGCAGAGGCGTACCAAAATAACATTTTTATTTATTTAAACACATAGGTAATTACGTAAAAATTGTTGTGGTAGGTGGCGCTACCTGGTGTCAATGGTAAAACTGATTCCATTTTCTCATTATGCCTAATACAGTACTTCAAAAAAACAGAAAAATTTACAAAATAATTATTATGTTCCTTTTATATAGAAAGAGAACTACAAAGCAAAGAAATAATTACCTATGTTATGCTT
>WOGL01002330.1:0-10089 GCA_015342145.1 Leptinotarsa rubiginosa | reverse complement strand
AAAATAAATGTTCAAAATGGCCTCCATTTTCCTGAATACACATTCGGCACCGTTTTAGAAAAAAAAAACGAAATTTTTGAGAGTATGATCTTTCAAGAATCTCATAGGCTTCTTATGAAATCGAGTTGCACTATCAATGATTCGAGTTTTTGTTCGCCGATAATTTCAACAAAATACACGTCCTCTTTCATGAAACTCCAGAAGCAAAAGTAAATAGGGTTAAGATCTGGACTTCTGACTAGCTAGGAAATAGGTGCATCAGGGCCCCTTCCCATCCAACGTAGAGGTGATGCACTGTTTGGAACTTTTGGTGTAGTAATGAATATTACTGCAGTTTTGTTTCAACACCAAACCGTTATTTTTATCACCTCGACACGTGTTCCAATCACCAAGTTATCATCTTCAAGAGGAAGATTGAACTGGGTTAATTTTTGTTGAGTACTTACGATACAGATTCAGTTCCATTGACCTGGACGTCATTATGTACTTGAGATGCACTGTTTGGAACCTATGGTGTAGTAATGAATATTTCTGGAGTTTAACTCCAACACCAAACTGTTGGTGTTGGAATAAAACGAGCAGTAATATTCACAAACGTCCAGGGTACAGACCGAAAATATATTTCCTAACTTATCGAAATGCACCGGAACTCCATCTTGGAAATACCACGTATTTTGCCTTATTCCTAAATGTACCTTCATACCAAGTATTCGGGTAAATCATTTTGTAAGAACTTTGAGTAATTTGCCACATTCAAATTATTTGAAAGAAATACTGCTTGTATTAAATTATTATTCACAATGCCTGCCTGAACATTATTTTCAAGTCTCGGTGATGAGTTGTTTTTTTGCTTGAGGGTTTTCTTCGGCCCATATATGTGCATTATGGTGATTCGTTATGCCATTAATATTGAAGGTAGCTACATCGGTGAAGAAAATATGTTGATATGAATAAAACTGCTATTCCGATTGTATTCCGTTTAGAATCAGCCATAAACTCCCCTTCTTCATCTAGAAACTCTTGAACGGTTGGTAAGTGATAGGAATGAAATTGCAATTCCTTCAATCTTCTCTCAACCATCATGTGACCAACATCTAATTGAGCAGCTAGTATCCTTGTACTGTACGGTTTTATTCGACAAATTCTAAAATCTCCTCATCGTCTGTATCCATTTTTGGACGACCGCTATTACCAGAAACTTTCGGTCACCAAAGTACCTGAACGCCTTGCAGTTGCTGCATTATTCCCTTGGCATTCACCTGTGATTACAAGAATCACAGATAATTATCTGAAACTTGGTTTTAGCCTGACCAAACCTACCTGGAATTAAATGCATATTTGCCATTTCTGCAAAAGTATAAACCATTGTAACAGGAAGTTTAACTTTTCTCAACACTCTTAAAATGCGCAATAATCGAAAACTTTAATTGACAGTATATCATTGTTGAAGCTACTGTTTGTTATTCACCGACAGGAACAGATGACTAATGAATTTTCAAAGGATAATGAAAAAGACCCTGCATCTCGATAAAAACTTACTTTTCGAAAGAGTGCTATGAGATAAAAAAAATCAAAATATAGAATTGAACCAGTAATGTCACGATACTAATTCAATTGTAAAGCATAGAAAAGTTTGGTAAGTTTGAGGAGTTCAATCCTCCCCAAATTTTTAAGGATTGAACAGATTCCGTGATAATATATGAAAAAAATGCTCTCACGATGAGAAAGCCATGGATCCATTTCAATTACAAAATAATGAACAGTTCATGAATCATTAGGAAACATTGATTTTTATTTTGTACTTTCCCAGGTCGGTAGCCGTGCAGTTCGACGTGGGTGCTTTGTTCACTCCGTCAGTCGGCCGATGTGTGAGTCGATAGTTCAAGCCCTAGTCTGAACGATCGATTTTCACTTGATATCTTCCAACCCGTGTTAGGAATCACACGTTAAAAGGTAAGACCTCGTTAGTCCTTAGCTCGCACAAGTTTCGACGTCTGAGGGTTATCGTTCGTAGGGGTGCGATAGCTGGTTAACGGGAAAAACATATTTTAAACATACATATTTTTATACCGTGATTGTAAAATTTGTATTGACTTTAACTGATTCAAAAACATGAATCGCGAATTATATACGATAAGATTTGTTTCTGATTGCGTGCAATAGTACACGCAGGCAAAATCTAAACTCATAAAACAAACTAGAACAAGCCTATCAAAAGAAATATAGTAGATAATATACTAAATTTCAAGAAGAACTTTGCTCTTGTTTAGAAATATGGCAATTTCGCAGCTAGAAAGAGTTTGCTTTGACAGCTCCCAGCTATTATCAAAAGTTCAGTGGTAAATACTTTGACTAAAAGGGTGGAAGTTGGTGTAGTTACTACTCATCTGATCATTACAGAACAGAAATCAGTGAGGTGGACTTGCTTGCATACAAATTTGAAATATTTTTGATTTTTATCAAATGCATTCTAATGTCCAAAATATTCGGAGCAACTAACTCATTTTCTCATTTGAATCAGCCTCTAAATTAAAAACTCGAAGTGATGATTACGTGATGAGCAAATGGAAACATCAATAAAATACGTATGTGGAAAATTGGATTCCAAATCTATGAATATCAGAATTTAGGAACTCTCAGCTCGTTGTGCTTTATGGTATGTGAAGCACTGGATCAATGGAAGAAAACAATTTGTGGACAATTTATAGAAGACGAACATCTAGTAATAGAGCTGCACAAACTAGTACAGGGAACAAAATAACTGATGAGTGTGCCAGACATGGCTCAGCAACTTCGTATAATGTTAATGAAGATAAATTTTCATCCCAGTGAAGTTTAGCTTACGCTGGTTCAGGATCTATATAAGCCCTGAAAAATCTGTGTAGCTACCTAGCAAAATCTTTGGTACGGAACCCTTCAGGAAGAGCACCAGGAAGACATATCTGAAACAAACACTGGATAACTTTCATGGTGAGATCGTCCGGTAAGAGAATTGAAGAAATGCTTCAACAATGCAGAGATCAGCTCAAAATAATCACAGAGGTGTCCACCGAACACTGGTTATTCGAAGGACACCTGGACGAAATAGGGCTTTACAGTGGAAACCTTAGCTGCAGGCAATGCAACAAAGGGACAGACAGCTCGTCATATTGACAACCCAAACTATGTTCAGAAGAATATGCCAACCAAACGATAATGGACCAGTGAGAACTAGTACAGCGAATGAGATTGTTGGAATGGGTGTCATAAAAAAAGTGGAATAAAAAACCTAGGAGGCTATAGTATTTTCCAGAGATTTGGAAGAAATGGACAAGTAATACGGTTTCCAAGTAGTAGGAAATGAAATACGTTTGTTTTCATGATGTTTCCTGAAGAAGTTATTCAGTATTTTTCAATTCTGTTCACAGGAGTCTATTCTTCGAATTTGGCTCCAGGGCAAAAAGTTTTTAAAGTGTGAAATGATTTTTTTAAATTCTTCTGTTATTTTTCTCGCCCTTCATCGGCCTATATTTGATTTAATGATTTATTCTTTTGGATCCCATTGACCTTCGTCCAAAATATTCATCTCACCTTTCACACAGCATGCAATTTCATTTTGGATATAAGGTTGTTTATACAGGATTTAATCTAACTTCTAAATTACAAGCATTTTATACTCTATTAGAGTATACAGTTTTATACTCTAATAGAGTATAAAATGGTTGTAATTTAGAAGTAACTTTTAGTTTATGCTTGGGAAAGCTATTGTATGGCGAAACACGTGTCGCGGTTTTTGTAAAACCCTTTATAGTGAAAATCATACAATAAACTGTATTAATTATTTTTTAATATGGATTTTCATCAGTATCCGCCAGTTCTATTAAAATACCAAAATAATAAAAACTGAAAGTATATACAAAAAAAAACTATAAAATATAAAGATGGACTTTGAAGGTAAAAATCCATGAAACCTGTTGGTGTAACTATTGTTTGATAACTTCAACATGGTAAAATTATACTTTTTTTTTCTAAACAGCCTACTTTATAAACAGTTATCTGCATGATCAAATACAATTTTTTTTTGTGGATACTAACATTCAAAACACCATAAACTAGCTTGGTTTGAAACTCTTTTTCTTATTGTTGTTCTTTCTTATTGTTTCTTTAGTTTCTGTTTTGCTATTTTTGTTTGTATATTAGGAACATTTAAATTCTTTTCATATTTTTAAATTTCATTACATATATACTCAATGTTTACTTCCCTCTTTGAATAGTATTTTTATTTTTAGCGAACTCATCTGAAATTTTCTTATACATTTAAAATCTGTTAGCACTTTACATCCAAATCTCTAACATTAGCCAAGAAACATTGTCAACTATATCCAAACAAATATATTCTCAGTCTATATACAGTGTGTGTCACATCGATATCCATTTGAAGTTTGAGATAAAAGAGTGAAGTTATAGAAAAATGTTTCATATATTTTTAGATATCAATGCATTGTGCTTTTCTGAAATATTTTCCAATATACACGGTCCCCAATAGAATTGTAGGATATCAAAGTTTGGTTTTTATAAAGGGAATTACATTTATTGCTTTCTTATTCCGATTCTGTCGGAAAAGTACTTTTAAAAAATATCAAATTGCATGGGTATCTACCGAGCAGTTCAGAAATTATTTCATCTGTCCCTATTTTCATTGAAAACTCATTTGAAAGGTCTGTTACATTGGAGATGTTTCGAAAATATATTTTTTCCATTATTAACTGATAGTTTGACCAAAACCTTTTTTCTAATACTGGTGAATTAAAATTTGAAAACATTTTTTTCAAGATTTTTTTTGAATATAAAACCCTATATGTTATTTCGATTTTCCAGTAAAAAAGTTCTTTCTGAAAATATGGAGTTGCACGTGTTTATACCTAATGGTGGTTAGAGTGAGTTATACCATAAAATCAGACAAAGCACATTTCAAACACAGTTCATTGACAAAAGAAGATTTTGAATAATATGCTTTTTCATCATTGAAAAGTTATTTGAGCTACTGGGGATTCAATGTTTAAAAACATTACTTATCTAATTTTGTTTCAAGAAAACGTGTTATTTTACATATTTTCACGTTGTAATGTTAGCTAATCTGAGCTCGTAATTTTTCTATGCTGCAAATCCCGAATAAACCTATTCGACAATATAAACTCTTCTGTAGAGTTTAATAGTTTTTATTTTGTCCATTTTAACGTTATCAATATTGAGTCTCCCAAATAAATTTTAATCACAAAAATATCTTCTTTTCATATTCCCGAAAGGATTGATCACTCTGAAGTTTTTTTAAATTTGTCTCGAATATCACTCTGAAATTTCGTTTTTGAAGTTTTGCTGGATGGGTTCAATGCTGAAAATAATATATTTTCTAAACTGTTGATTATAACATATACAACCCCATATTTAAAAAAAAATAAAACTTTGGTGTTCCGTTCGTAACTTCAGAACTCCTTGGTATATTCTCATATAATAATATATTTTTCAAAAGTACTTTCCTCACGGAATCTCAATATGTAAAGAAATTAATCTCATTTCATTTGATAAACTTAGCTTTGATACTCCACGTTTTTATTACTGGGTAGGCTGTATATTGGAAAGTAATTAAAAAAAGCCTAATGCATTAGTATCAAAGATTTTTATAGGAAACACTTTTTGATAACTCCACTCCATCTTATACTTCTAATGGAAGCTCGGACATACACTATTTTCTTGAAACGTCCTTTTCAATTCATTCGAACCAGTTTGCACAAGATTGTTTCATGAATAAATGAAGTTTGACAAATAAATCCAAAATAACTCCAGCTACATTTTTACTTGAACTTATATGAAGACCAACTGTATTACAACAGTCTGTTATAAATAAAGTTTATAATTTTAATCGTGAGTGGTGAATTGGGCGAATAACTACATTAAACAGTTACAAATACAATTATACATACACATAAATATTTAAAAGTTAAAATATATAAATTTTATGACCTACAACCATTCTAGATAGGAAAAATATGATTTATGTCTTGGGTGATAGGTACTTGTATTCATGTTGTCCTCTAGGGTTATGTTTATTTGAATTGTTTATTTCAACTATATAAGAATAATTTATATTATGTTATACTTTTTGTCAAAAAATATTCATATTATAATTAAAAAATTTATAAGTACACTATACCTACCTATTCGTATAGTCCCAGCTATAATTCATTATTCAACACTAATAAGTAATAATAATTTTATTTACATACTTTATAGTCGTAATAAGCCTTATACTTTCTGAAATCTTTGAAGGTGGTAGGTTTTTTATTCATTGTTTATTATGTCGTCTCAAGAAAATACAGAAAAAACAACTTACATACTGTCAAAACATGGTGTAAGTATTATTTTTTTTTGTAAATATTTACAAAAACTTTTTCAAATCTCTACCTGAAGAGTGTTTGCACAATGTAGCAATCATTCCATTTCCTATACATTGGCAAAAACTTGGATAAATAACAAGTTTATTTATATAAGTGTAATATATATTTGAAACTATTGAAGACAGTAAACTTTTACAACCGGAGATAACTGTGTGAAAGGTATTTTCCGGATTTTTTGGCAGTTGTCTGCAGACTTTTATGCCTGAAGTTTCGTCTGCTACTGCTGTAGACATTAGCAAAGGCGATGTAATAGTCACAGTGTCCGAGTTGGTGCTCAGGTTTTTATTCCAGTCGTCCGACCACATCAACTACGATGATGGTATATTATTATTAGTGGGCGTGGCTTCTCTTAATTGGATTACCTGACATTTTTCATGTACCTAAAAGGATAGGTAGCCAGATTTTATTATGTTCATTGCCTCATCTTTTCTATTGAAATTATCCGTGTTTTTGAATATCTATTGCCTCCTTATATACTCTTGGAAGTACTGCGACCGTTACTACATCGCCTTTGATAATGTCTACCGCAGTAGCAGACGAAACGCCAGGCATAAAAACTGCAAGACCACGGCCAAAAAACCCGTAAAATTGCTTTCGCACATTGAAGATTATTTTANGCCCTCAACTGATAATGTCTACCGCAGTAGCAGATGAAACGATTATGATTATGAAACAAACCACAGTTGTACAAAAAAAAATACTTTCTAATAATATGATTCTTCTTGAAGAAAATGGAAAATGTGATAATTTTGAAATTATTATTCAGAGTGCATGATGATACGTATTATAAGCATTTAAGTTATAACAATTGATCTATTCATTGCATTAAAGAATTCAATCAGCTGAATGAATTCAATTCATATTTATATTAATCATTATCGTTTTGAATAGTGAAATACATTACTTTAGTGTGATATATTATTGTGATGTTTTAACAATTATTTGTGGAAATAAAATCGATGAAAGTTCAACTTGTTTTAATTTTGCAAAAATTTTTATTCGCATCTGTCTAACAAAGATGGTTGAGCCTTACTTGCAGAAAAGAAGCTGAAGAAATCAACTCCTGACGAAACAGATGATGATTCATACATTTGCGATTTTAAAAACACTAGAATAGTTTTATTGAGAGAAAAAGTGATGTATTGACGGAGGACCCTTAGGTTAGTTTATAAATTTTTCTCCGAATAAAATAAACTTTTTAATTGGAAGAACCTGAAATAGATTAATAATTAGAATTGGTAATGATTACTTTCAACTTATGAATACACTGACCCGTTATTTGATGAAAATTATCAGAACTATCCATTATAATAATTATATCGTTTTCACAATAAATTTTATTCGACTCATTTCGCTACACGATAGCTTCATCAGTTTACTGGTCAGGTCCACCTGATAATTATTATCATGAACAGGATTATTGGCATTGTAAATATTTCTCAGTATGCAATTTTACATTATAAAATTTACTTACTATAACATATGAAATGTGAAAACAAATATTTTTGTGTGTAACCGTAGAAACATTACAATTAAAACATGAAAAAAAAGATAGTAATAAGAATTTAAATAATATGGATAAGTACAATGATACTTCTTGAACATACACATTATTTTGAAAAAACTAAGGTATGAACAAACCTAACGAAGAGAACTTCTAACTTGTTTACTCAACATAAAAACCAGAACCTAGGCTTTACACGGGTATTCTATAATTTGTATGAACATTTTCAAGTCAAAATGGAATCTTGAAACGTTCATCGCTACCAATGTATCTACATAGTAGGTGCTCGTAAATGCCTGCCGGAAAAAACTACTTCCCTGGTTAATACTTCGATAAACATTGAATCATATCTAACAGATATTTATGCAAGATATCTTACAGGGGATAAAATTACAGTCTCGTTCATCCAGCAGCAGGACCACAGTAAAATCAATCGAGTAGATTACCTACGGACTTGTTTCCTGGTTTTATCTCTCATCAGTGCAGGAGAGACCTGACTCAAAACGGCAGTGTGGTTGAGACTTGAACCACATATGGCAGGAAGTTTTTCCATTGACAGGCCTATTTGAAAATGGAATTACTTAAGATTACGACATGTACTATGGAATTCTGACTGTAACAACAGACTTTGGCTGGCTAGAAAACAACAAGAACCTAGCTAGAAAAAGTAGCTGTCACAACCCAGTGTTATCCCATCCTACAGTCTCGAATATCAGGAACAGGTCAGTCATCACCCGAAGACGATTTTGGATACAAATGCCAGGAAGTAACTTGGTTTGATTTTTTTATTTTTATTTCATTTTTATTTGAACAAATTTAACTTGTTAACCCAGTCATTAATTCAATTTCATTTCAGATCACAACAATTTGTCTGCTCAACAAATTAGCATTCTTCCCTTTTTTAATTTTTATACTCATTGCTTATTCTTTTATGCTCAATTTTTCCTTGCTTCAACTAACTCCTCTGATTATTTCCATCCAGTCATTTTCAACAATTTATGACTAATTCAAACATTCCGTTCATTTTTATTTAGTTTTTCCATAGATTTCAAGCCTTTCATCACCTTTTTCAGACAGTGGAAGTCCGAACTTGTAACATGTTTATTAGAAAATAAAAACATCAATAAGAAAGGATATTCTCAATAGACATATAATGTAATCACACAATTTTATTTCCATTTAGTTTGGTATTATTAGGTATTAGGTACTATTTTTGTATAGCTAATTGCATTCATGTGTGGAATGTTGATCATTCTTTAGATAACTTTACCAGAACTTCTTCGACTGCCTGAAACCACCAAGTATTTGGCTTAAAAACCAGTCTGCTGAAGAAATTCATCTGAGAGGCTGGTGAAATTATATGAAGATGTAAATGGGAAATCGAATTAAATGGAGGGCAGTGGAAACCTATTCGAATATCATTTAAATCTCCTCCATTATCCCCAACGGTTTTTTTTCCACATTCAACTAATTTGCCAACTAGAGTTTTGTGATCCAATGTAGATAATTTGTTAACGTTATCTATATGGTCTCTAGGTATTGCTAAATAATGATGTCTGGCGGCTGGTTTGATATCTTCAATCACAATAACAGCACTATCTTGATATAACATTTTTCCAGGCATGTCTCCTGCTATAATTTTACAAAAAACACAGTTTACTCTATTGGTCATTTGTAGTATATGAATTCACAAGTATATGACGGATTTCAAAGTGTTTTCATAAAATGGTAAAAGTTCTTGAAATTTCAAACAATAGACACCAACAATTTGTACAAAAATCTTATGTACTTATTGTACTTCTAACACAGGTGTTTAGCTTTCTACTGTGCTTCTTCTATCTTCGATTCGTGATTCGTAATTCATAATCCTGATCCTGATCTGTTACACCAGTTAGTTGGTGTACTCTTTGATCGTGACCTCGTACTGAGACAGTTTCTGCACAGAATAGTATTCTGTGCCTGAGCACAGATCACAACATCTAGATTTGTTGTGACTGTGGTGTCACATGCCACTAGTATAGTTTTTGCCTCAGAGTAATTGATGTTTTAGCTTTGTATATAACTAACGGCCGATTTCATAAAGAAACATAAAGGTTACTTTAACTGTAAATGATACTTTAATAAATATTTTTGATTTCATAACCAAGTTAA
>WOGL01002329.1:0-10090 GCA_015342145.1 Leptinotarsa rubiginosa | reverse complement strand
TGTTTGGAATCTTTGGTGTAGTAATGCATATTACTGGAGATTTTTCCCAACTCTGAACCGTTATTTTAACACCTCGACACGTGTGTTGATCACCGAGTGATCATCTTCAAGAGGAAAAGTGTTATTTCATCCCAAAGAATATTGAAAATAATGATAACCTAAACATTCACCGGAAAGAAAGTAAATTTAGAAAATTTCCAGTGCATAAATATGTAGAAGGAATCTATGCTCTAGGTAATTATAATTGAATAAGTTGAGTAGATTTAGAAATAATATATGCCCTGGGTAGGTAATTCTCGCTAGTCATCACGTGGAGTATATAAAAGTCAGAAATTCAGAGTAAAGAATTAGTTTTCAGTATGTCATTCACTACGAAAAAGGTTCTGTCCTAGCGAAACATGTGATACTTTTGGAAATGAAGTTTGTGAAGACCGAAACACTTCCGGTGTAGTTTGTGAAATTTTAAATGATTTTGTTACAAAACTTTTGTTGAGACAGCCACCTCGTTCAACAGACCTAAGTGTGATGTATTTTTTATTTTGAGAACCACACAAAAATCACTTTTGTACACCTTCAACGATGAATCAAACGAAGGAAATGATTTTACGGTTGATATTAACATTTTTTAGTTTCGTGAAAGAAAAATTGACTGAGCATCGTCAGGGGAAGTTATCTCCTGATGATGCTAACTTGGTTCGCGAAACCAGAGTCGAAAGACATAATTTTTGTTCACTACAGAAGTTCCAAATCCCACTTATCCAAATTCTTTATTTCCATCTTCACCAACTTCGGAGATATTAGTCTGTAGATGCCATTCTCGAAGAGACACCCCATACAGTCGATGCGAACCGAATCTTGGATTTGAAAAATGCTATTGAATACCAAAATTACCCAGAAATTATCGATCTGAATTCATCTTTTGAGAAGACAAACATTTTCCAACAATTTTCATCACATTCGTCTTTGACCCCACTTTTATCCTCGATACGCCACTGTATACACATGAATCTGAAACGGGATCTAAGCACTCAGTAAAGTTTATGGAAGTCTTTGAAAACGGACAATTCGAACTATTCCCTTACGAAAACAAACTCATTATAGTGGTTCCAACGGTTTTCCTCTGCATCGACTCCGGGTTTCAGTTCCGCCGCCCCTCCAGCTGTTCCGGAGCCGCAGCTGCCCGCCATTTTGAATCCCTGCTCGATCAGCATGTCGAAGGCTTGCTCCAGGAAGAAGTGTTTCAGAAAAAATCTGCAAACAAATGGGGAATTAGGCATCTTACTTGCAATATTTTTTTATCACAACGTCTGACGACATTGATTTTCCCAATTTTTGTATATTTTCAGAAAAAGTTTGAGCTACTCTTCCTTGTCTGCAGTATACAGTTGTTTGTCAACAAACATTAAATGGGTTGGATGGAGAACCTCAAAAATTGTAATTGAATACGGATGAAGAATAGAACATGAACATGGTTACAAATTGTGTTGACTAATTTGGTAACTTCTCAAAAATAGTTTGGTCGACTATTTAGACCGATGTCATTTTGAAACTAATGAGCTACTCACGTTGCAGAACAAATATATTGCAATTGATTTATATTGGCGTGGAGTGAGGTGTTATCTTTGTTGGGCTGGGTATTTCTGGGACCTCGTATCTTTACTCCCTGGGTAGACTGCAACAACATTAACAACTACAGGTTAAACAACAGCGACAAAACCTTCGCAAGGCAAAACACTTGAGACTTCAATATTTTCATCAAAGGCCAAGTACCGCAGATAGTTCGAGGGCACTGAAATCAACATTCTGGGCTTAGCTAATACTACTATCAAAGGATCAAAGAATCGTGGAAGGTATGTAGATGCGAAATGGACAGCAATCATTGAAGTAAGTCTACCAGAACCATCTAGGAAGAAGACATCAACAACCACAGGAGATCTTAACAAATCTTTATTCCCCGTTGACAGTTACATGTATGAGAATTGTCAAGCCTAATCCTAAGGGTAATTGAAATTATCAAAAAGAAAATAAAATATAAATATCTTGCGACAGTATGGGAAGAGTATCTAAAGACCAATCTGTTTGGTATATCCAGAATCCCAAAAAGAGCAAATTGAAATATTGACTTTCATTGATGTGTTGAAGGACACCAAATTGAAGTATAGACCTTCATTGATGGGTTGAAAGACACCAAGACGCATTGAGACCTATGGCTGTGTCTGGATAACCTGTGTTAATAACTGCTCTGAAGTTTGAAGCTGCAGAAAATGGTTCAAAGGGATAGAAAGCGAAGCTGAGGGGTGACCTTCAGCAGTCGAAAAGCACCAAGAGCTCGCCAGTAAATCAGGCTCATCATTTGAGGAATAAGGACATTCTGGAAAGAACGTTGTTATAGTTGAGAAAAACTGGAACACTTATGAATAGATTATGAAAAACGACAAAGATTAAGGAGTCCAAAAAATATTGAAACATACATAAGGCTAATTAAAAACGGAGATAAAGGTGAGAGGAACCGAACGAGTCCCAATAAGGAACAACATCTACCCAACACCAGAAAGATGGTGCAGATCACAAAAAATCACCTCCTGGAACCATGCAAACCTCTGGAAGTAGTAATCAACTGCCAGAGAACGGATACATGAGAAATGAAAGACCTAAATGGAGTGAATCCGAAAACAGTTGAAATTTTGCTGAGAAAATTCATACAACTCACAATAGAGGAAGAGCGGGAAGTGAAGGTATTTTTGAAATATCATCACAATTTTTTGGTACGGGTATATCTCTCAGGTGATCAATCAGGTGGGATCCAGTAAACACCGGCGATGACAAGCCAGCTGAACAGACTCCAAGACGGCTTCCATTCGACAATATGCTTGGTGAAGGTGTCATGGAAGAGTCAGCAAGTGTATGCTCCTCTACATCGCTATTAATGAGGAAGAATGATGGATCGATACGTTTCTGCGTAGACGATCAGCAGCTGAAAAATACCGACAGCCATCTTGGTTTCGAACAGGTTGGAGCCTGGCTCCCTTACCCTTACAACTGATGTTTGTCAGAGGGACAAATGGGTGATAACTGATGGTGGGTGTACCTCTACCTGGCTGAGGCGAGATGGATGAAAATATTGTTCATCTTTCAACGGAGGACATAGGGGCTTCATTCGACAGAGAGTCGGGGCCTTCTATATCGGGAGGGGTCGTCTACAGCATAATCCATAGCTTCCCTAAGTAACGGAGCTGAAAAATGTCAAAAAGAAAGAGTTTATAACACCTCCACTACCCCTCCTTGTTGAAATTTCGCTGTTCGCTCAGGTAGAGTCACAGTTTCATTCTTAGAGGCAAACATTTGAATTATAAACTCACCTGGAAGTGTACCGTTCTGACTGACCATGATCTGGATCCCGACTTTCGTTGAGAGTCTCTCCAAAAACGCTTCGGCAGAGGTCGACTTTTCCGGATATCAGAATTCTGGAACGAAAAGACCGTGATTTAACTACTCATGATATTCCACTGAGCAATATTTATTTTTTCAAGTATAATCAAGTCTCAATTTGTTAGTTTCAGATGTGAAATAACCACTCCGAACTTTTTATTAATGGATAATGAATCAAGTACTTTATGTGTCTTGAAATATTAAACACTTTGATGTAGGTTCAGCTCACGTATTTTAGAATACGTTCAGAGAATGCGCTGTATACGAGGTGTAATAATAACGGATGAAAGAAAAACGCAAGTTATCGAAAAAATTGACACATTCTTCTTCTTTTTTTTAAGGGAAAAAACCTAAGCAGAGCGGTGCCTGTGCTTAGGCAATACATTTCCAAAAAGTTTCTACTTCCAGATGAAAATAGTCTATTAGTAATGAATTGAAGGTGCCCAACACATATATGATGGAGAAGACCTAAATTAGGCGGTTTGTTTTTAAAGATAGTATATAAAGTAACCAAATTAAGGAAGGTCAGCATAGATATTTGGAAATCTGTTAGAGATACGATATCGGTTATATTAGGAAGAAGTTGCCAATTTGAAGCTTATCCAACTGACGTTTTGAAATTTAGAAAATTTCGATTGCATGTGATACATCCTCTAGTTTCGTCCTCAAGAAGGTTATAGAACAGTCCAGAATATTCGAAACTATTCAAAGTATTCCACAGCTTTCCAGAACATCCTAAAATATTCTAGAACATTATGGAAGGTTTGAGGATAATCTGAAACGTTCGAAAAGATTCTGGAACATCCCAGATCATTGTGAAACAATCAAAGAAGTTATATGGTGTGGTAATTCTCTATCCATATCCATGAAAAAAATGTGCTGTTGAGATGTAAGGGCTAGACTTTTTGTTTTTTAGAAGTATTTATAACAGTCTAGAATGGCCAAACTTCAAAGCTATGGCTTGTAGGACCATTTCTGTGTATGGCTCTTCAGCTCCCGGAAAGAACGTTCCCTGTAAGTGGCCGTCGATGGATATCTCTCGAATCCCAATCTGTCTTACGTTTAGTATGCTTAAATTTATTGAGAGCCCTGTCTTTAGTTTTCATAATCCTTTCAACATTTTCAGTTAACCAGGGTGCAGGGGTTTGGTAAATCTTTTGGTCACTAACGGAGCATGTAAATCAAATAATCTGATAATACTATCAACCAGAAATGAAATTTTGTCATTGACATTATTTAGGTATAAGAGATGAAAAAATGGTATTCTCGATAAGTCGTATTGAAATAAATCATAACTAAAGTTGTTATAATTTCTATATATCACCATTCTGGAATTTTCAATTTTATAATCAGTTTTAATAACCACATATATCAATTCATGGTCTGCTAGGTTGCAATCGATTACCCCCTTATCAGTTACTGTTTCTTTATTCAACACAATCACCAAATCTAACAAGGTAGCAGTGGTATCTGTAATACGTGTAGGAGTATCAATTAATTGTGTGAGGTCGAATTCTTCCAGAATAGAAATAAATGTTTGAACTGCATTATTTCCTAAGTTAAGTAAGTTGTAATTGAAGTCTCCAGTGCAAATAAGTTGTTCAACCGTAGGTATTAGTAAAGCGAGAGTATCTTCAAGCTCAGAAAAAAATAATTTGGAGTCAAGTGTAGGTGGCCTGTATATAACTCCTATCGCGGTATCTTTTTTATGAAATCTTAGTTTAATCCAAATTTGTTCAATTGAGTTGTTGATATCACAAATGAGAAATGGAGAGAGTTTATCTTTAACATAGATACAAACACCACCACCCCTGGACTCACGATCCTTTCTGAATAACCGATATCCGTCAATATTAACTATTTCATCAGTTATATCTTTGTGTAACCATGTTTCTGTTAAACAAAGAATATCCAGGGAAAATTCCACTACTGCATTCTTAATATCATTAATAGAGGCAGGTAGCGATCTTATATTTATATGGGCTATTTTTATTAATCCGTTTTCCATTGAACTTAAGTCAAAACATTACAGTTTAAAAGATGTAACTGCTTACAGAGACAAGTTAAACATGATTGTACGGCTAAATGTTTAGGACACAAGTGTTTTCTGAAACCTGTCAAGTGAAATAGACTATAAATCAAATAAATTCTGATAAAATGGTTATTTTAATATTTGTAACTTATTGAAGATCAAGAACCCCTCTCGACTTTTTGTAAAAAAGTAATAAGAGAACAAAAAGCAGAAATATTTAAAAGAACTTTTTTGTTGTGACACCTAAAAGAATCTGTATAAATACTACGCTACACTGTTTTTATAATCTTATCAAAACCAAAAGCAAAACATTTGAAACTTATCTACTACTATTGACCCTAAAAATATATTTACCACTGAGATATGTGTAAAGTGTGAATGAGATTCATTCAATCTTATCATTAAATATTATTGATATCATCTATGTTGTCAATACGAACAATTTTATCATTAATTTTGCCGAATACATTTCCACCGTTCGTCCATACCGATCCATTTCTTCCTAGCTTTGCCTTTGTCAATTTCAGAATTTCTAGCCTTTCCTTAGTTAACTCTTCTCTCATCACAATACCTGTTCCTTTCAATTTCTTTTTTGCACCATATATTTCTTGTTTGATATCAAGTTGAGTGAATTTCACAAATATTGGACGTACTTTGTCGTTAGCATGCTGTCCAACTCTGAAGCAGAAGTCAATGTTATACTTGCTTATGTTTATGGCAAGTTTTTTTGAAGCAATTTCCAGGATACGTTCACAGCAGTTTTCATTTTTAACTTCTTTGACTCCAAAAAATCTCAATGATTTCTTCTTCTTATCGAATTCATAAGTTTTATTGAGGTCTTTTATTTTCACGATCTCATCTTCTAATTTCTCCATTTTCTTCATTAATATGGAATTTTCATTTTCCAGAGTTTTCAATCTACCCTCGTACTCGTCACTCAATGTATTTACAATTGTTTATGTAATTAGATTCACAAACTCTTCAGAGTTACACAGTTTCATCACTAATGTTTTCACTATGGTTTGTAGTTCAGATAATATTAGAAAGTATATATATGATAAATATCTAAGCTTGTGCACGTATGCTGCCACTGAAAATTAATGATCATTCTGTTTACATTTCTTGAGACTCAGAATCCACCTCCCTTATTTGTGCTCAAGATGATGAAACTATCCCCTTCAAAAAACTTGATTCTTGCTTAATTCACATTTCAGCAAATAATGTATATTATATGTATATTAGCAAATAACAAGTTCTCATCATCAGAATTACTCTTTTATGAGGCTCGTCTATACAGGCTTTCTCCTTCACTGAGAAATCAGATGCACCGCAAAGAGTTACCTGAATTTCATTAGTTTGGACTTCCATTGTCTGATATTATATAAAATGATTTAAAATCCCTGAATGAACTAAAAAAGAAGAATTAAAAATGAATAGTTGGAAATAACAATTATATTAAGCAAAAAAACCTGAAAGGAAATAATAGTGAAATAAAATACAAGTAAAAATAGAATAATTGGAGAAAAATTTAAAATAAAAAGTTAAGAGATTCCAAGCCAAGTTACTTCACGACGTTTCGTGCTTTAGCTTGGCTAAATACGTTGTTGGACAACATGTATGCGGCTTCTTTGAATTTCCTCTTAAACCAATGTTCCTCTCTGTGTATGATCTCAGCTTGGGACCACCCGATGTTATGTTGATGGGTCCAAACATGCTCTGCTATTCCTGATTTGCTGGTTTCCCCTCACTGTGTGTGTTTCTTGTGCTCAGCAATGCGAATTGCCAACGCCCTCTTAGTTTTACCGATATAGGTTCTTCCGCACTCACAGGGAATCCAGTAAATGCAATTCTTGGTATCGCAGTCCGCGTTTGGTGGCCTCGTTTTCCTGAGGCTGCTACGGATAGTGTTTGCGGATCTGAAGCAGGTTCTGATGTTGTACTCGGACCCAATCCTCCTTATCCGTTCTGACAATCCTCTGATGTAGGGAAATACAAGTTCTGGTTATGGCGGCTTCTCTTCCTTGTGGAGCTCTTGCTTTCTTCTAGCTAAGGCCTGTTCTACCATCACTCTGGAGTAACCATTCCGTTGAAGGTCATTTTCGATGATGCCTAGTTCCTTTTCGAGACCTTCTTTTGTATTACAGAGCCCGAAAGCACGGTCTAATAGAGTCTTGCTGATTCCTCTCTTAGTCGATTGATAGTGGTTGGATTTCTGGTTCAGATACTGTCCTGTCTGAGTGGTTTTTCGATATGCAGATGTTTTCCATTTAGTGTCGGTCCTCTTCACCAATACGTCTAAGAAAGGCAATTCGTTGTGGACTTCCTTCTCCATTGTGAAAGTGATGGAAGGACTGACGTTGTTGATGTGCTTCAGGAAAATGTCTAGTTCTGCATTCCCATGGTTCCATATTATGAAGGTGGAAATGCAGAACTGTGATGTTTAGTTTGATCGTTTATAAATGGAATTTGTTTATTTCCTTACTCTTCAACAGGTTAAGTTTCAAATCTTTCTTCAGAAATGGAGGGGCTTGAATTCATGTTTGAACTCATGTCCCTCTGTGATCAAATGAGAGGTAAAGGAACACAAAAATAGTTTCCAGAAAGGAAAAATTAATTCCACTTATGTTAGAGCTCACAAACAGAATTCTAACCTCCTTTACTCATCTTTCGGTTCCAGACTGTGTTGAAATTTTTGGGTTGAATGGTTTAATTTTATTTTCACAAGGCATCTCCTGATATTTTCTCTAGTGATATTTGAGTTCAAACTAGCCGTTCGCCAGTTAGAATGAGGATTATTATGAAAATATTTCAATATTCGCACACCATTTCCATTAGCACCGTACTGCTACTCACTGAAAGTTTATCAGGATGTCTGTTATGAAATTCTCTGGCAGCTCATCTTGCCTCCGATAAGGTGCATAAGTTCAATTTTATGGTGCACACTAACTTCTCCCACGATAAATCACTAATTCCTACCGCTTTATAAAATATGTTTCTCACTTATAGGGCATAATGTGACGTTACTGTTTCAATACAGTTTTTAACAGCAGCAATAATAATTGACAATAGTCTTATGTTTGCAGTGCCAAATGCAAAAATCGCGATGTTGCTTATTCGCAAGATGTTTCACGGCCAAGATTTAAAAACCATTCAAGAGGTGTGCAGGTAACATTCTATCACGATGCAATGTGAATGTTGTTCGTCCTCAGAATTATTAATATCATATATTTTTTTATGAAATTTGGAATACCACCATTTTTCTTTAAAAAATCGTTTATACGATTTCATGTATTTCAGCCCAGAAAAATTATCGCAGCAGACCTTGCTTTTTGTAGGAAGAAAATGATATTTAGTGCCAAAGTACAAATTAAAGTTCTTCGAAATAGTAGAAAAGATGCAAATTTTAGGAAGGTGTCCCGCTTTCAAGTGTCACACTGTATAAATCTTCCCATATATTTCAAAAATTTTTTGTAGTGAAAGATGTCCGCCAGACTCTACTGAATTCCAGAGGAGAACTATTTCAGTTCGATTATATACTCTTCCTATAGATAATGTTACATTACTCAACAAGAATTACTTTTCTAGTGGAATTCTCTTTGAGTTCTCTTTGAGTAAATCGATTGTATAAACACCCTTATTGCCATTATTCGATAATTCACTCTGCTTGCGCAATAGTGCTTAAACAAATAAAATATACAAATAGTATATAAAGTTGGATAAATAAACTGATATAACATATTTATGTAAGTTTTCTGTAGCGTATTCACAAGAAAACAGTTAAATCAATCGTTACAGCGCACGTTTGTTTTTATAGTTATATGTGCAGCGTGCAAGTAAATGTTGTTCGTACCCGATCATAATCGATTACGTATATCCGTTGTCAACAAGACGCTGTAAAAGTTAATCGAAATTATTCGACGATATGGTATTTTAGGAAGGACTCCATCGACGGCCGTTATATTTTTATGGATTCCCTTCCCACTCACGCAAGAGCGACTTTTCTCGAACTGAGTGAAAAGTAGTTGCTGAAAGGTGAAACTGCAGCTTATGGCGTAGAATGGATCCGAAACAAGCTTTGCTCCCAAACGACAGATATGCAACATTTTTCTCGATGCGCGTTTCGCCTACCAAGTTGACGTCTTCAAGAAATGAAGTAGACCAATTCTCAACTCAAAAGGGCACACTTTTTCTGGGGAAAGTTTTTCGTGAAAGTTTCCAAATGCTTCATATAGATGTTAAAATAGACTGTTGGGTGTAAGACCTCTGTCACAGTTCATGTCACACTTTGCTATTTCAAGACTTTTGAAAGCATCCAACAGTTCAGTGTCATGTACCAATGTCAACAATTGTATACAGTGTTCATTGAATCTATGACCTTTTTACATGGTGTGTTGACCGACAATGACTTTTCCAAAACCCAAAATCAGATTTGTTCGAAGACGAAACACAAACACTACAGGAAAATCCTTAGGACGCTCTAAGAGCGGTGCCTGTGTGAAAATAGCAATTGACGTCGCACAAGTTTCTCAACTTCTGAGAGTTGTCGTTCGTATGGGGGCGACAGCTGATTAACGGAAAAACAGATTTTAAACAGATTTGAATCGCTGAAGGTTAAATTCATTTGAAAAA
>WOGL01002328.1:0-10090 GCA_015342145.1 Leptinotarsa rubiginosa | reverse complement strand
CTTCATATATACGATAGGTGGCACAGTGGTCTCCTCAAAAGCGTTCTGGTTTAAACAAGTGTCCGAGACTATTTCGGACTGTTTGAGATTTTTTGCTTGTACGCATCATGTCTTGCGCTGATTCCAAACAGTTTCGGATGTTAGAACCAGAACAAACCTTCGAACAAACTTTTGTCACAGATTATTTTTGACTTCTGTGGTTCTATGGTTTTCAAAAATGAATTTTCAGTTGTTGCTGTGTAGATTTTTTTAGAGGTAATCAACAGAAATTGGAAATCATATTCATATTACTAAACAAAAATAATGAACATAAATGAGATAAAATTAAATAGATCTCGTTCAGAATCAGATGTAAACAATATTAGCGAATTTCATAATTCACCAGCTGTTGTGAGGAGAACAGTGGTAATAGAAGAAATTTACGGAAATTATAATAGTAGGAGATACTTATCATGCACTCGATTATTTGGTATGAGTTATGATTCAGTAAATTTAGATAAGAAATTTCGATTTATTTTGCAGGTGATAATTCCTTTGGTGTGAGCGACATAAACTCATTCAATCAACTTTCATTAGATACCACTGATACTAGCCTGCAAATGCAATCAAATAGGACTTATAAGAATTATTCAGAAAGGAACTCCTCACATTATTTGGACAATTCCAGTAGTGTAGTACCAATGGATGTGGATAGTTCTTTTGATTGGGATGAAAGATATCCTAAGTTGATGGGAACCAATTTTGAATCATCTTTCAACGGATCTAAAACCATAGGTGATGCAAGGTATAAAGCTTCAGATAATGCTTTAAAGAGAAGAATTCTGGTTCCAACATCCACCGATTCAGTTACAGATGAAACTGGACAAAAAAGAGAATTTGTTATTGATAGCGAGTGTCGGACCCAAAAAGAGCCCACTATCCCTATTAAAAAAAAAGGATATTCAAATAAATGGATTGTTTTACTGTTATTGATAGCTGTATTAACTGCATTTTATATCATTTTAAACAATGGTTATGGATTCATTTCTGTGAACAGTTCTTTACAAATAGAAAATGTGCAGAAAGATTTAATCGAAAATGTGTTTGAACAACCTTCGCCTATTGAAGTTATAGTACATACTTTAGAACAAAGAAGAAATTGGCAAGAAAGAGTTAAAGTCCTGGGATTTATAGGTTCGCAAGGAGTTGGTAAAACTTTTACTGTTAATGTTATTAGGAAACATTTCATTCCTTGTTTAGTGCATGACATTCTTGGAGCACATTTGTCCTACAAAAGTCAGCAGAAAAAAATTTTGGAGTCAATAAATGGATGTTGCTTAAATTTAGTTGTGATTGATGATTTGACCAGGAAGGATGATGTGGAGCTGTTTGCATTCATTCATTCTCTCCCAAAAGACCACTTTATTCTGGTTATATCAATATTCAACATCCAATATACATCCAATGATTTAGAATCTGAGATAAGATATGAAGATATCATTGAAATTAGGAATGCATTTGATAACTCAGGATTGTATCACGAATTGGTTTTATTCCGAGAGTTTAATTCAGAGCAAGTTAAAAACTGGGTAACAAAACAGCTTAGCCTTCAAAACATTACCACCCAAATGCAAAATGAAGTAATTGAAAGTGTTTTGAAAGATCATGACAGTGCTAAGCTGGGACTTAAAGGACTGCATTTTAAAATATTATTGGAATTAGAAAAGTACAAGAAATAGTTTTTGAAAATGTAATTGACCAAGTGATTATTTCATATTGAAACAGACTGATTTTATGTAATTTCATTGGAAATAAAATTGGGGTTTATTAAAATATATTTTTATTTTCAATATACATAGCATAAAAACAAAGGAATTATTCTACAGGTTATAACATTCAGTTCTGAAGGAGATGTAATGTATTGGTGAAAATGGAGATTGGTGAATATGTTTTTGTATCTTCAGGTAATTTTATAACAAACTTCCTAATCTACTTCTAATCTTCTAAAGTTTCCACTAATTCCGCATAACGAATCACCTTCGGACCCACACGAAACTGCATTTCTCTTTAGGGCAGAAACAGCTCCTTCCTTTGCTTTAGCACTGAATAGCTCTTCATTGACTGCCATTTTGTCATGAGACATCAAGGTGGGATGGGCATTGACTAACTCCTTTTTCCATAGTTCTAAACAAAAATATAGAGACATGTATTGTACTTATAGCATGAACATTGGAATTAGTTGGATTTCAATTTGTCGAATTGGAAAGTCATTCTCACCTATCATCTCAGACATGGGCATATTTCCTCCGTATTCTTTGGGAAGAATATCTTTTTCTATATTTCCACTATGCAAAAATTCTTCCAAATTACTGTAGAGCCTGACTCTGCTTTTTATTTTTTCAGAAATGAGGGACATTCCAAAATCAAGAGCAAATTTCATTGATGGATGAACATTTATTCCATGCACTTCTTTGTGTCTCATTGGTAGAGTTCTCTGAAAAAAAAACGAAAAATAACATTTCAAATTCTGGTAGCTTGTATAATTCTGATTAACTTAAAAAATAATTGAACCATATTTTTGCAAATAGAGCAAGTACGACCATAACAATAATCGGAAAGCATATTACAACTGACACGGAAGACCTCAGAAATAAACTAGCAAGATGCGTCTTTGGTGGGAAGGTAACCTGGTGGGTTGACGTGGGTGGTCAGCTCCACTCGGTCAATCCGACCGGTGTGTGAACCGGTAGTTCGAACCGCAAGGCCGGACGATTTATTTTCACTTCCTATCGTCCAACCCGTTTTAGGAATCACACGTTAAAAGGTAAGACCTCGTTAGTCCTTACCTCGCACAAGTTTCGACTTTTGAGAGTTGTTGTTCGTAGGGGTGTGACAGCGGAAAAACAGATTTTAACAGAGTTTTTTCAGGCATCTTCAAGATTCCTTTAACCTTAATGCCCCTATGAATCTAGTATTGTGAAATACACCATCGTAATACGAGAAACTCCATTTACTTTGTGAATCTCTCCCTCAACCTAGATATCTACAAATATTTTCCAGATGACATTAAAAAACCTTCATCCGAAATCTTTTAAGAAAAAGCTCAAGCGAATCACAAATTAATGATTTATATTTTCCCAGTGGTCAGGCTAGTACCTATAAGTGCCTATATACATACTACATACCGTTTGCATAAATTGCTCTTATAATAATCTCTATTAACCCTTTCTGTAGGAATGTACAGATGTGAGTCAGTAAATGTATTTATTACATAATATGTAAAGAAAGTAAATTATTATTTGGCATAATTTTGGGTACATTAGGTCATAGAGTGTAAAGGAAAATGATGCACATAGACAGGTAAAAACTCCAACCACCAGACATGACAAAAGAGAGGAATAATTGAAGCATTGGTTGAAAGGCCATCTTTGAACCTGCGAGTCTCCCGAAGCAAATTGATCACCTAAAAAATGATTTTAAAGAGATTGGGTATAGTGAAGTCCATTTCGAACAGGCAACACAACCCAGAAGAGAGAACAACAAAGTATATGTAGTTAGGCCCAATAATGAATAAGATTCTCTCCCTTAGTTGAAAATTTCACAGATTAAATTAAGAGAATTCTGGAGAAGCATTGTGAAACTAATATTCAGGCCAATGAAAACTATCAGAGAGAGTTCAGACTCTCTCTCACAGCTGAGGAACCCAAAGAGCCTTTAGCAACACTGGGGGGATATCCTTTGTAGCTGCCGGTCGGTCTATATTGGAACCACAAAAAGAAATTGTCGCCTCGAGCAAACCGACAAATCAGCAGTAGGTGAACATACACTTGAAGAAGGCACTCACATTATCTCGTTTGAATGAACACAAATACTTGACAAATCTTAGAACGACTGTCTAAGAGCACCTACATAGGGAAGCAATGGAAATTCATAATATAGAGACTATTTCAAAGAAAAGAAAGGGGGGATTAACATAAATAAAATCTGCTTTGTTCTGAATTGCACACAAATCAGGTCATTCAATCCAACTAATAGGAACGAATCCACGTCCACCACCGATATAATAAAACCGGAAACAAATTCCAATAAATTATATTTTAGGCATAAAAACCTGTAGATAAAAAAAAAAGCTTTGACACATACTGTGCAGACGAAAATAACCCCCTCTCGCCTTCCCCCCCAGGCGTCTAAACTTTTGCCGTCGCAGAGAGGGCGGTATCAACTTTTTTTTCAAATAGAACGGGGGATCTGGTGACCCTCTGCTCTACAATTTGGATAACCGGTTGTGGAGTAATTGGTATACAATTTGGGAGACTAGGAAAAATGATAACTCGTAACTCTGCAACCAAAGAAGTAAACAGCTCCAAAGTTAGTTATCACATATATACACAAAATTTGTAATGTACAAAAGAAACAAATTGTTCACGCAAATGAATAAAATTGAACGAAAGTATTTGCAAAACAGCGTATATCTGTTTTTGATCGGATTTAGGATTTTTCATTTCACTTTGTATACATTTTAAAAAATGGTTCGCGCCAGATCTTCAAAGAAAAAAACAGAAGCAATCCTTATTTATGCCGAGGCCGACCGTAATTTTCATAAGGCGGAAGGGGTGTTAAAAACAAGATTTCCTGATAATCTGTCGAAAAAATGTGGGGTTATTAATTGATTGAAAAATTTCAAACTGGAAGAGCTAGATGAACTGGAAGAAAATCTATTACAGACGAGAAATGGGTGGAAATTTTAATGTATGTAGTGAATAACCCTCTGTAGAGGCGAATAATTACGATTATAGGGCGGTGACGGCAACAGATTATCGGAAAAACTGGAATGAAAGAACAGAATAGAAAAGAAAAAATAGTTCAAGAAATGCAGCTAAAATAATAATTAGAGGAACGAGAGAAATTATCGAAAAACAAAGAGAAGTTGAAGAAGTGATGGATAACATCAAGGAACTTGCTAGTTTTCCATTTCATAGTAAGGTCAGAAAGCAATAAAACGGAGTATCAAAGAATTATGAAAGCTATGAAATGAATTATGGACAACTATACTTGACTTCATATTTTTTGAAAGACATCATTTTTGATATTTTTTGGGTTTCTAATATTTCCACAATCTGAAAAATGGTTAAATATACACAGTGACGGATTTATAAATTTTTAAGGTATAGGCTGTAAAGTTTTTGCTGCCCTTCCCTCTACAATTGTCATGTCCTATATTATTTTAATAATTCATCAATTTCGTGGAAATTGCACGTAAAATAATTTCTGCATATATTTTTGAGCTAATCAAAGCTCAATCATGTACGAGCGAGGTTATGTACGCTACTTACACAATAATGTACATTTGGTTAACGTGAAAAAATAATCTTTATGGCGCCTACAAGCAGTTAAAAATAATAATCAACTCAGTCAAGTTATAAAAGTTCGTTACATTACCTTTTTGCGCAATTTCTAAGTAAAACTTTACGTGCGCTTGACTTGGGAAGTAATCTGATGAATGCGTGACGAGTTACGAAAAGTGTGATAGGGAAAGGCGAACGGAAGTTGAGAGGGGGGTTTAAGTTAGTGAAGATAAGTAATTATATTATTTCGTATATTATTGTAGGGGCAAGAGAGAGAGGTGCGAGCACACATTTACGGTCGAGTAGGCTCTGAAGAATTAGGAGAAAACTATCATACTTTGTCCGAAGATGGACAACTCTTGGTAAACTTCTACTAGATAAATAAGAAGTACAAACGAATAATAACCGAAATGAGCATACCACAATACATGGAACATAAGATGCAGTTTTCTGTAGGCATCTTTCTAATTTTCATTCGAAAACATGTATCTTATTTCTCATACCATATGCCTATTGTCTCGGTCTTACAATCAACCACAGTAATTACTGATGTATCCAATAATGGAAATAATGAAAATAATAAATAAAACTAAAAAATCTATTCAAAAATGGTTATTTCTCAATGAAAACTCATTATAAATTCAAATATTTGTAGAAAATTATTACATGTATATGTATATACCTTATCATTTTCATAAATTTTTGCCTAGAAATAAACTGAAAAGACTGCAAACAAAAAAATGTCAGGACCACAGATTTGCAAACTGATGAATGCAAAGAAAATTGGCGAGGTGACGCGAATTGAAAAGCCACCTGAGAACCGCATCAAAGACATCTGTAGAAGGGACTGAAAATTATTCCAGAGAGGACGTAACACCATCCGGAGCTCACTCTGAATCAGAAACTGGCTGGTCTAATTCTGGAGAGATTGGTCTAACTTTCAGTTTGAAAGAACTTCGTTTGGCGTAGAGTCCTATGGACTGGGCGAGATAGGATCTCTGGGGGTGACCTTGGGAGAAGGCGGACATGACCATGGTCAAGGCCAACTAACTTCTGAGGTTTCTGGTGTTCATACCGAACCAGAAAGATGAGAGGGAGGAGAGTTGGGACACATCTCAGTAAGCAAAATCCTGCCATGAGAGTGAAAAGGTGGCTCTTCGTCAACAGAAAAGAGAAAAAGGAAGGTCAAATTCTGGTCTTTTCCATAGAAAAAAGATCCTTCGGGACCCTGGAGGGAAGTATGTTCAATGTCTACTATAGACTGGGCATAGTAACTTTCAGGGTCTTGAACAGGGTCCTCAACAGAAAAGAGGAAAAGGAAGGTCAAATTCTGGTCTTTTCCATAGAAAAAGATCCTTCGGGACTCTGGAGGGAAGTATGTTCAAGGCCTACTATAGATTGAGCATAGTTCAGCACTGATATTGGGAAATAGTACAAGTATAGCAAAAATGCTTCGGTGGTACTTTAGAAGGAAGAGTTTGATATTGCTTTTATACAAGAACCCTGGGTCCAAAAAAGAAAAAAACAATAATTCGAGGCCTCAACGAAATGAGCGGATCGATATTTTCAGAGAGCTATGCTGCACTAGAAGCACTGATAAGCCTGATATCGAGCCTAGTTTGGGAATGCCTTGAGGAACTGAGGAATCTGGCGCCAGGAATAAGGTTGACTATGTACTGGGTGTCTGAACACTCAGGTATCATAGGCAACGAGAAAGCTGGCGGGTGTGCCAGAGACAGATCCTTGAATCCATATATAGGCCCTGAACTAGTTATGGGGTTCCAAAATCTCTGGAACGAAACCATTGTTAAATGGGCCGATAAGAAACAAAAAATACTGAAAAAACACACAGGAAAACCTTCATTTATATAGGATCAGAACATTTGCAGGGCTACTCATTGAACACCGTCCATTGAGAGGATACCTGAACAAAATAAAGTTGAGCAACGGAAATCTTAGCGCTGCAGGCGAAGCAACAAAGAGATAGGACAGTTCGATATGTTTTTTGAGAAAGGAGGCTTTCGATCACAAGAGGTAAACAATTTATGAACCCAAATTATGTCTTATTTTCCACAATGGTCCTACTTTTTCAGAAAGGTCCTATTTTGCATCTTTTTTAATCGAAATAAAAATGGACATGAGGCCTGCAAATCATATCCAGAAGAATATGACATACATCCAAAAAGGGACCTGTACAAACTGGTACAGGAAACAATACTGTTGGAATGGGTGTTAGGAAAAAGATGGGAGAAAATGCACTAAGATCATGCGGCTGCAATGTTTTCCAGAGACTTAAAAGAAATAGAAAAGTCAGACGTTGAACTAAAAAAGGGCTACCTTAAACCCAAAAAAATTTTTTTGGGGATTGATGAGATAGAAATCAATGCATTTGAAAAATTTCAGTAAAAGAAAATTAGTGAATTATAAAATATTTTCTTTAATTGAAATAGAAATGATTTCAGCATGTTTATCATCCATGAAAATGATATTATTGTAGGTAGTTTGATAAAATTCAGATATATTTTATGAAAGAAAAAACCGATTTTGAAACGCCATTTTATTGCTCCCGTAATTATTTATTACGATCTTAATTGTTAGGTGTCTGACTCAAATTCAGATTCCCTCTGGGAGTATATATCATCGAATCCTACCGACTCGACTGCGAGATTTCTATATCAATTTGACAAAGTTTATAATAATTCTTACAAGTCTGCGAAGATTGTGTGCATATATCACAGCACAGCTCATGCTCAAGTTAAATCTACTTGTATGTGGCGAATAATATCAGAGGATAATTGCAGAGGATATTTTCTAATATCTCTTCTGTGGGGTCGTGAGGGCGTATCTGAATTTAGACAACTTCTTTTTCCATTCCCGGCTCCCTCATATGTTAACGTATTAGATGTAGATGAATTTCGATGTGACAACACGGTTGTGGAAATTATGTTTTGGAGGGATTTATTTTTACATGTTATACCAATACACTTTATGATCAGTGACGTAAACATATTCCCATCCTGGTAGGGGTGAGGATGTAAATCATAGTCTGACGTTTTTACACAAAATGGAAATTTTCCATTGTGTGAGTTCCCTTACTACTTTTTTTTGATTGACGAGTTTATGTATAAAGAAAGTCAAGATTGAAAACAAATAATTAAGTAAGTCAAAAAAATTATGTTAAACGGTTAAATCGAAAGGTACTTCCTGACTATATAGCAGTCATCACACCACCTAGGACCTTCCGAATTATTTTTTGTTTTTAGTACATTATCTACATCATTATCATATATTTTTTTCAATAAAACCGTTTGACATAAAACATTTTTTACTAATTTTATTTTTAAGATTTTAGTTTCTAATTTTGTTACTCAATCCTTGTCATTAGTGCCTCAGTATTACAAGGTAATATGTATCCGCCATTTTGTAGCTGCGGCCATCTTGAATTGAATTTTCAAAGTGTACTACTATTCTATAAGTCAAGCCCTGTCATCTGATACCTATATTGAGGTAGCTGTAAATATGTAATCCGCCATGTTGTAGCTGCGGCCATCTTGAATTTGTATCCTTTTCAAAGTGTCCTACTATTCTACTAGTCAACCCTGTCATTTGATACCCATATTGAGGTAGTTGTGAAACAATATGTAATCCACCATTTTGTAGCTACGGCCATCTTGGATTTACAATAATAAATTGTATTGTCATCAAAATGAAATGTGTGTATCAAATTTCAGATAAATCTGTCAACAGGAAGGGGGTCAAACTTCAATTACTAAATTTGACACAAACAAACGGGGTAAGCTGAATAAATCCGTTTGAAAAATAGACAAAACACCGGAATGAAACCCGTTGTCATTTCGTACCTACGTATATAAAACTCCTACATTTCTGCTGTACTATACATTTTCGATTTATTTTGATATGCGATTCGATTTTTTTTTTCGGCAACCGTCCAGGAAGTGGGTACTTTCCGGACCATGCCGGGAAGTAGGCGAACTAGGCCGGAAAGAATCACATCGTTGTTATTGTGAATATGAAAAAGCTTGGTAGGTAGGTATGGTTTTGATGAATATAGTTAATCATTACCCTAGCAGCGAAATAACGACTGACAGCTATTTTGACATGGAATTAGTTGACATTTTGATTTTTGAAAGTTTGCATGGTTTTTGTTCGCAAGTATCGCAATAAACTATGAAAAGCAGCAGCGATAGTGAGTTTGAAGATGTGCCTTACGATATTCTTAATGCAGCAATTGCTGCTATAGCACGGTTATTACCCGAAAATCAAATACCATACAATAAAAATAAGAATTAAAATGTTCTAAATTTTTTTCTACAAAGAAATTCATTAATGTGTCTCATTGATTTATTCTACACGGTTGCCGAAAAAATAGTTTTTTTTTGACTCGCAGACTTCCCGGACTCGTCTGCGGCTTGTCCTGAAATTTTGTCTAGTCTTCCGAAAACACATTAACGTGAAGTTAGCCACAGATTTCTAGCCACACTTTCTGACGTAGAGAAAATCTAACATGGGATAGAGGAGCAAACACAGGCGGTGTTGTCGGATTATTTTTCTTCCTTAACTTCGTACGATCAACATTTCTTAAGGTAATTTGAGTCGGGTAGTGATGTAATTCGATACGAAACCTCTAATCATTCACAATTTACTCAATATATTTCGAATGCCAAAATTCCGCAAATATGGGTACATGTCTAAGATGATATAGGTATATACTTTACTAATTTGTTTGATAGGAAAAATTAATTCTA
>WOGL01002327.1:0-10099 GCA_015342145.1 Leptinotarsa rubiginosa | reverse complement strand
AAATGCAGACAAGATCCAAACTTCTATAGAATCATTATATGGAGCTATGAGGCTAATTTTTCAAATTCTGGGATATATAGAAATAATTTTCATTATTGGAGTAGGCATAATCCATTTCTAGTCCATCCCCACAATCCGCAAAGACGATTTAGTATTTGGTGTGGTCTATTTAGAGGCAGAATTATCGATCCATGTTTTACCACGATTCTTTGAACGGAACCCATTACAATAATTTATTAACAAGAGTGTTGGAAGAGTTTTTGGATGATCTTGATCTGAAGGTTCGTCAGATGATCTATTTTCAGCAAGATGGAGCACCATCACATAATTTCAGTGGCGTTAAAAGAATATTGATCTTGTCAAGTGGCCTCCTCGTTCACCAGACATGACACCTCTAGATTTTCATTTTTGAGAATTTTTGAAAAATGAGGTGTACGAAATGAGATATAACAATATTAGATAAACTGACAAATTATATTGAAACTATAATTAATAGAATTGATGGCCGAATTGTGTTGAAAGCAACACGTAGTGTTAAGAGAAGACCCCAAATATGTGTTCAACAAGAAGGTGGTGTTTTTGAATATTTACTCGATATTTTATATCTCTTTTTTTGCCAAAACAGAAAAAAATTTGTACTAGTGAAAGAAATAAATATTTTCACATAGGTCGCTCATTTTCAACATTAGGAAGAAATGTACTGGTACTATTTAGTACCAGAATTGCACTCGTGCGAAGCCGTGGCGGGTCGCTAGTACCAGCATAAGCCACCAGAATTATCTACGGATAGAAATCGGTGTACGGCTCACCGCAATTCATTGTTGAGTAAGTTTCAGCTCCATCCATTCGTAAACAAAGGTAACTTCACAATTCCGCGAATAAACTTTGCTGGAACTTTCCAAAGGACGAAAGGCAACGTTAATTTTCAATGTAACAATTTTGGAATTTCTCATGCGCCATTCGGCATGTCTGAAGGTCTCTGAAGGCGCAAATGTTCAGTGAGATGGACATTTAAAATGCACGCTGCACTTGAATAATGAATAAACCACCTCGTCTGGTGTAATTCCGAGTAGAAATTTTATTTCTTTTCTCGTTTTCATTTCCAGCGAGTAACGAAAGTGTTTCGGTCAATTATTTTCGCGTGGATACATTTCAGCGAAGTGCTTTGCAAAAGGGGAGATCCATTTAACTTCTAATGATATTGTCGACCACATGAAAATGTGTGTTGCAACTCTGTTAGTTCCGACGATGAACTGGGAGGTCGTTAAGTGCGGTTTGTGGTGACCACAAGGATTGTCCGGTGTGGAAAAATGTCAAAGCATTGACGGAAGAAAATGAATGAGGCATGGAACGGAGAGGGTTCTTTGAGAATTAGAGTTCCATTTCTGTATGAATGAAAAGTTGTCAGAAAATCTAGTATTTTATTATTATATGTCAATTGTCTTCATTTTGACGATGTATTTTATAACTCGATTATGAGGATGTATGTATGTTTATGGCTCTTTCACGCCTAAACGACTGAACGGATTTGGATAAAACTTTACATAAATACAGCGTTTACATCAGAATAACATATAGGCTACAATTTCTAAAGGTTTTGTGTAATTTTGGTCATAATATAACGAGAAGTATTAAGTAAGTTGGAAAAATCCTTGCTCCCTGAGAGCTATCTTAGCGTGCGCTGCCTATACGGTTGGAGTTACATGCAGATAATGTACCGTAACATTGTTTATCTTATATACTTCTAAATAAAAGTCTGCGATAGCAGACAGTGGTAGCCACTGTATGCAAAATACTGAGCTATAAATACAATTAAATTGGATACTTTTTTTACAATGCAAATTTTAGAATATCTGTCAAATTTTTATGAAAATCGATACAATTGTTGTTTTAAGTACAGCAAGCGCCAAACGTGATGGCAAGCGATCGCTATAGTATAGACACTCCCATATAAACTACTATTACCGCTTGCCGGCCACTGTTGTACCTATAATTAGTTTTAATTAGGGTAGCAAATGGAACATGACTTCTTGGTAATTTCTTTCCATATTTTATTTAGTATTATTGGTAGTAGTACATTATTAAAAAATAAACTTTTGTTAGGAGATGACATTTCTTCAGAAACAACACAAATTATTCAGACAATGTCAAACGCCAAGAGATTTGGCGGACAAGTATACGCCCCTGTACAGAGCATTTTTATGTCTTGCAAGAACTGTAGTGGGGTTTACATTGAAATTGAGTTTGTGCGCATGATGGCGGGTGTCATCAACACCACATCGTCAGCGGCTATGTAAATTCTTTCATACTCATCTCCTCCCCACATCTTTTTGGAGAGAAAGAGAGAAAAGATAGATGGACAAAATAGAGAATTCTTCCCATTGCCATTTGCACAAAAAACAAACTGCCAAAACAGACTCTCCTCTACAGGACTCTGTAGATCTTCTCTGCTCTGGATTCCTGGTCATACTGGCTGCTGATTCTCTTGCAAAGGAGTGCGCGTTTCATAGTATTGGATTCAGTTTCCATGTTTCATATTTTTTGTATCTCACCTAGAAACAAAGTTCCCTTCACAAAGAATCGTAAACTTACTTTATGAGGACTCATTTATAGAAATACCCATCTCAAAATTCTGAACACTATGTTTCCAATAATGTTTTATCCAGCAACAGGCGACGTCAAGTGAGATCGAATTTGGATTCTCAATTTAATCCGATTTAATTTAGCGTTGGATAAACATCGGGATCACTTGCGGTGGTCTCGCGTGCCTCGGTTTTATAGCGGTTAATAATAAGCCTGATTAGCAGTTGTCAAGGAGGCCATCAACTCGACTAATTAGGGCTGCAAGCCTTGGGGTTATCTCTCATGTATTTGGAGTATTCGCACGTAAGCAGTGTACACACTAGGTTGTTAATAGATTTTGGTTCGTGAACCAATGGAACTACTGAATGTGAATGCAACTACTGATATTGTCAAGTATGAAAAATAATCTTTGAATCTCATTTGAATCTTTTCTCAGTTTCAAATCGATAATTCAAATAATACATTTAGATATCAAATAATGATTTGATTGAAAATTATCAGTTCAATATTTCAATCGTAACGTTAGTATTTTCTGCTATTTTCGAGTTAAACAATCACACAGAATCAAGTTTCATTTCGGATTGTGGCAATAATTTTGAATAGTCGTTCAAAATTGTTAATGCAGCAGTTTTTCAGCGTAATTATTAATGAATTATGAAATACTGTTTCTTATAAACGGGAATACTCTTTTCTAATTGAGGCTTTTTGTTGAGGCAATTTTTGTCTCCCACTTTGGGTACTTCTCTGCAGTCATGGGCTTTTTGATACAACTTGCAAATCTTTTTGATGAACCAGTCAGTCCAAAAGTGTTTTAGAGATGAACATTCAATTTTGAAGCACTTGAATCGATTGTTTCTATTCGTTACTGATTTTTTTGTGGACGTACTTTGTTTTATTGTTTCACGTAGTTTTATTTATTTTTTGATAAATCAATTAAGTTTTTTTCTTTCATTCTCAAACACCACGGTAAAGGTATGTCACAATACACAATATAAGTAAGTAATCCTCTCGCTGCCAAGCTGAATGGTACATTTTGGTTTTATTCTGGTTTTTAATGAGTCCTCAAGAGGTGGCTTCCTCAAAAACAACATAGTAAGGCACCTGAGTTGGTGACATCCCGGGCCATCTTGGGGAATGTGATAATATAATTTGTTTGGAAAGTAGAACAGGAAACATACATTTCAAATATGCATATGTAGGAGATACTATATTATCAAAGATGATTAAAACAATACACAGTAAGGACGAAAACAGTTTCCCAACCCCTCTTGACTTCTGAACGGAAAATATCTAGTTCGGACAAAGTTTTCGTGAAAGGCATCATTTTCAGTACTTTCCAATAAAGAATAAGAGGTGTCTTTTGATTGTCTATAGTTGCAGTAGTACTCGTAGTAGTAGTAGTAGTTTATTAATCACCAAATTACATGTATTTATAAAAGCATACAATAGAAAAAATGGGCGATTAATATAGATATAAGAAAAGGTTTGTCAGAACGAGTCTTATTATTGAATTTTTATCAGAGGAAACATAGGTATTATTGATTTACTAAAGTTTTTGGAAAACTTGTATGCGAAACACCACTATCGAAATTCTTTCCTTCAAAGATGGTCAAGTTATAATGTATTTTGAGTTAATCGGGCAAATCATTTTAGTCTATAAACCTCTATTTCATTTTTGGCAATCAAATAAATCAGTTTTGAGTACTTGGCAAGTTTATATTATTTTTGAGAATCTGCAAATGATTGATAAATATCCAGATTTCAATAAAAAGATTCAGGAGATTTGAAGAAGACTACGGATGTGTAACGTATACTTGAGATTTGACGAATCCTTACAAAAAGGTTTATTCATATCAGGTGATCTAGCAGGCCATTTTGAGGGACACGTCTGATTATCCACTGGTTTGGATTTTGATATCTAGCCATCATTGAATGGACCTGTTATCATGTGGGGTTAAGTGGAAGAGCAGTTGAATGATGAATAGTAATCATGTAAATTGAACTTTTATCTTCATATAACAATTACTTTTACCTGATTAATTTGCTTGAAATGTATTTGAAGATAATAGAGACGATATTATTATTATAATTATTTCGAAAGGTAATATTAGTTCAGAACTCATTTGAGTTTGTCAATTAAACAAACCGGTAGATAGACAGACGTGTTTCCTCACAATCGCCAACTAGCAACCAATACTTGAAATTGAAAATTGACGTTATTTAGTTAGTTGTGAAGGTGGATTTCCACCAAACAGACTCGTTTGCAACTAGTTTCGTTTTCAAAAACGCAAACAATGGTCTTGTTTTAGTTTTGAAAGCAAACTCGACACTCGAATTCCACCAAACAGACAAAATTTAGTTTCATTCGCGTTTTTCGTTGTGAAATGTTTTCTATTCGTCTCCACTACGCGAACAGTTTTCATCATACCTAATCTAGACTATGTTTTTATACTGGGCTGCGATTTTTTCATATTCGAATCTTTTGAGCTAAAGGAGCGAAAGCATAAAAACAAGATACTAGATGATTTCATTGTGAAGAACGAATCGTTTATGTGTGTGTGATGAGTTCAAATGGCGTTGGTATAACCAATTTGCCAGTTTTTTTTACATGTAAAATTTCTACAATATTTCAATACTTTCAAGATGCATAATACACCCTTCCTCATTTCCAAAGATTAGTATTTGGTGCGTTTTGATGAGTAGTTTTTCTTTTTCTTTTTTTTTCCTATCTTACTATTACACTATTTTTTCAATTGTTTGTTTACTAAGTTAATTATCTAAGAATTTACTTGTATACAATTATTTTTCTTTACTCGTTCTTTTCTTTTCCTTTTTTCTTTTCTTTGTTCCTCACTTATTTTTTTTTGATTTATTTTCCTTAATTTTTTATTTTCCCTTTTTTTCTTATCTTCACATCACACTATTTATGGAACGGATAAAATTATGGTAGATCTGATAAATGATGACAGAAATGAATGAAACTGAGATAATCGATTCCAATGCGAATTTGAGAACTTTTTGAATGTACTGGGACCAAAAATTTCTAAACAGAATACAAATTACAGGTGAGTTATATTTAAATAGTTGCTTGTTGTTGTCGGCGACCGTCTCCACATAGGGAACTCTGTTCACGAAAACAAAAACAAAATACCGGAACCTTCTGATCTTTCCTTCTGTCGACGAGACATTTCATTGTTGACAAAAACAGTCAGCCGCGACACAAAGTTCTCGAGATGTTTCTTATTGTGACAACACAAGTTTTTGTTTTGTCGAAATTGACACAGATGCTGTTTTGTCCGTTTCGTGGAAATCCGCCTTAATACCATCAACTTTTGTTTCAGTAAATGATAATATATGAGGATACTTTATTTTGCAGGTGCCTACTAGTACAGATACATTTGAAGTAACGCTTCTAACCTATGAAAAGTTTGATTTTGTTACCTAATGTACTCTCGAGGAGTTGTCCTCCTAGGTTATCGTCCATCCTGTCCTTTCCAGGAAGGTGGACAGGTCACCGGGAGACATCTCCTTTATATCGGCAGGTGTAGGCTGAGACTCGCCGAACGCACACTCTCTTATTGACGATAACTCCGGACACTCGCATAGGACATACCTGACAGTGTCATCTTCCTGTTCACACATTCTGCATAGAGGTGTGACCACTAGCCCCATATTATGGAGGTGTTTCCTTAGTTGACAGTGGTCAGTCAGAAATCCTACTGTTAAGCGTAGATTTTTCCTGGTCATCGCCAGATATTTCTTCGGCGCCAGCTTCTCAGGGTCGCCCAAGGTGATCCTGGCAAGATTACATCCTTTGATTCCATCCCATCTCTTTAAGGATTGAGCATAGGTATAACATTTGACTAGTTCTGCAATTGTCGAAGTCATCAGGCCATAGGTGCCACTGGGTCCTAAACTTCTTAGTCCAGTCGCTTCCTTGGCTAAAGAGTCGGCAATGCGATTACCTTTACTCCTGTCGTGCCCTTTAACCCACCTCAGGATAATGTTATTATCTACCGAGGCTTTGGCTATATCTTGGTGACACTCTAGTACCAGCCCTGAGGTTATACGTTGTCTGTTCAAGGCTAATAGGACTTGTCTGCTATCAGTGCAGATTGTTAGAAATTCCTTTCCTGGTTATTTCTTTTGTGGTGATTGAGATACCAGCCAGTTCTGTTTGGACCACGCTGGTATTTCTTCCCATTCCCCAATTAATTCTTAGGCTTAGTGATCTGGAGTACACTCTACACCCTGAGCCTTCTTTGCTTTTTGAGCCGTCTGTATAAATCCGTATTGCATTTGTATCATCTGACTCTATGTTCTGCGAGGATATATATAATTTCGGTCAAAAGTCTTTTGAATAAACATGGTTGAACATCTAGAATAGTTGGTTGATCAAAATCAAAAATGTATCCATATTTTTTTCATGTTCAACGAGGGCTGCGGGGTTTTTTATATTTAGTTTCTTAGAATTCTCATCTCGACTCAAACTCGTGTTTTAAAATACCGTCAGGTTTGACCAACATAGCATTTATGACAACTTTCACAGTTCAATTGTGGTGTTTTTGTTTTTTGTTTCGAGAAAAAATGCTTTCCAACTGTATTTCCATTCGAAAAGGTCACTTTAATTTATTCGGTACTGTGTAGCATTCAAAGTTCATCAGATAAAATTTCTACACAGGGAATTTTGTTTTATTTGGGTTTCACCCCTGTATTTTGGGAAGAGGAACTTTTTTTCTTCAATTATTTTTCTAACAAGGGCTCTAGGAAAATTATTTTTTACTAGGTAATTGTCAATTAATTGAAGATTTTGGTTATGGAATTCAGAATTGAAAATGGCAATTGCTCTTGATTTCAAATTATTTATAATGTTGATTTTACTCCGAAAGTTATATTTCGAAAAATAATTTAAAAATCTCTCAGAAAAAGTTAATTAGTTAGTTAACTGTAATTATTTAGGCTTGTTGTGAACCACTTGTTGATGTGTATAATTGGAACTTCTAGCGTAAAATGAATCTTTTAAAATTAATTTTCAAAAATCAGATACTCTATCTTGACCCGCGTTTCACGTACCAAGTTAGCATTATCAGGAGATGACTTGCAAGAGTGACAAGTCTGTTTCTGATCTTTTTTTCGCGTCTTCTGAGTATCTTCAAAATTATGTCTATTAGAAAAATGGTCATCACTTATTTGTCAATTTCAAAGTTTATCATGTACCAATCGGTCGTTAGTGCGATTCCTGTACCAGATAATATTTTCAGGAATGTTTCCATAACTACTGAATGAAGTCACTGCCCACCTTGCTTGGGATTAACTTAATGAGTTTCACGTTAACTGCAATTCATTTTACTACCAGTTTATTACCTAGTTCAAACATTCATATCTTCTTTCATTATCTACAGGCAGAACAGTTCGTGATTTTTCGAAGATAACCGTCATTCCAACCCGAAGAATGCTTCCTTTCACCTGTCTGTCATTCCACCCCTCGATATGGTTATTCACCCCGTAATTACAGGTCCGATGTTTGAACGGAATAATAGGAAGACCCTTTAAGAAAAGTGAAACTGGTCCTGGGAATTGTTGGCAAGAGCCGTTACCGTTCGAGTGGTATTTAAAACTAGTCGCATCAATGAATATGTGAAAGAGGCAATTATCAGAAGTCCTCGAAAGAAGCTTCAATTATGAAGTTTTTTTTCATATTATTCGAAATCAGAAACCTCATTGACGAGAATGATTTTGTCGTGAATCATTCGAACTAGTAATGGACATTTTTTGCGAGTAGAATACTATACTTTTACTATGACTTATAATAGGATCATTTTGATTTTCATGATTAGAGGTAATTGATAAAACGTACAGGAATATTTTACATTTTTGTTATTTTATTCAATTTCAGCTGGTTCAAAAATTGAGTGAAAAAAAATATCGGCGAAATGACTCGACCCGAGCCAGAACCCAGTACCTTTGGCATACTAACTCACGAGTTCTGAATATCACTCTACGAAGCTGCCTACAAAATAATGCGAGATAAAGTTATAGGAGTTTCCAGTCACTTTCAATAGTAAAAGAAATATTGAACGAAAGCATTTTTTGTGAAAGAAAAAATTAGTTTTTCATCGACCTTTTTTTGGGTATTTTTACCTTCCACAATCTGAAAAATATGAAAATTGTAATGGAAAACTTTATACACGGGTAGAAAGGACAAACTTTTCAGTTTACCCCGATGAGTTTCCGCAAAAATTCAGTACTTTTCACAACGGAAAATGTTCTATTTATCAGTAAATTGTCGTATTTAATTTTATCTATCAAAAAAAAAGAACTAACGAATCATGCACAATACTTATTTTAACGTTTCGGATGCCAAAATCTGCCTCCGTCTTCAACTTTTTTGACAGATGTCGAAGAAGTTTTGTAATACTATCCATATTGGTGCTGAAGAGCCATTAAGGCAAATGCCTTCTTCCGAAACATCAGATGTCTGCCATTGAGGATGACACAGTGTTCTATGTAAGTGAAATTTCACCTCTTCTATATACTTTATTGTGTAGCAATCCAGTAAATGACATCTGATTCCATTCAATAATGAATGTTTGAAGTGAAAACTGAATAGGAAAAAGTGTTTCTTGTGTAATGTTCTTATAAAAGTAGTTGTTTCGAAAGTATTTTTTACACGCTTTATATTAGCTTCACCTGTATGTATGTATGTTTGTATGTATGTTTGTTTGTTTGTCTGTAACTCTCAAGCTCGGGATCTGTATTGACAGAAATATCGATATTATTGCTTGATTTATTCGCGGGCAGATGGCGCTGTACGTAACCTCCTTGATATTTCTTGATCTATTCGTGGGCAGATGGTGCTGTACGTAATTTCCTTGATAGGTTATTCAAAAGAAAATCAAAATAATGAATGTAGTTTAAAAAACTAAAAAACACGCTTTTATAGCATATGAAACTAAAAAGTAAAAATATATATAGTTTAAAAAAACTAAAAAACACGCTTTTAAAGAACATCGAACTGAAAATTTAAAAATAAATATAGTTTAAAAAAACTAAAAAACACGCTTTTATAGCATATGAAACTAAAAAGTAAAATATATAATAGTTTAAAAAAACTAAAAAACACGCCTTTATAGCATATGAAACTAAAAAGTAAAAATATATATAGTTTAAAAAAACTAAAAAACACGCTTTTAAAGAACATCGAACTGAAAATGTAAAAATAAATATAGTTTAAAAAAACTAAAACACACGCTTTTATAGCATATGAAACTAAAAAGTAAAAATATATATATAGTTTTAAAAAACTAAAAAACACGCTTTTAAAGAACATCGAACTGAAAATGTAAAAATAAATATACTTTAAAAAAACTAAAAAACACGCTTTTATAGCATATGAAACTAAAAAGTAAAAATATATATAGTTTAAAAAAACTAAAAAACACGCTTTCAAAGAACATCGAACTGAAAATATAAATATAAATATAGTTTTAAAAAAACGAAAAAACACGCTTTTAAA
>WOGL01002326.1:0-10091 GCA_015342145.1 Leptinotarsa rubiginosa | reverse complement strand
ATAAAAAAAAGAAGAGAAAAAGAAAAACAACGTATTAGTACTCACTTAATACTAACCTCTAGAAATAAATAAAAATGTATTATAAATCTATAAAATATCAAAATATTGTAGAAATTTTACATGTTAAAATAGACTGGCAAATTGGTTATACCAACGCCATTTAAACTCATCACACACACACTCCCTACACTGTAGGTTAATGGACTGACACATGTCAGAAAACAACTACTCCCCGGCCAATACCACGAAGGGCGTTGGATTACATCCGACAGTTGTCAGTGCAGGAATCTTTACAGAAGTATTTCTTGCATATGTTGTTGGCGATATAACTGCTGCAAAAGATTTTCAATTATTGGAACATACTTGCAGACCGGTTTCGGACTGTTTGGCCACTCATCAGTGCAAAGTAGTGTCTATCATCAACATAAAATCGATGATTTCCGATAATTGAAAATCGAAGTCTTTCAGAGTATCATTCCTCAGCCTAGTTCGAGGCTAGACTATAATAAACCGTAATACAGCCCATAAGAGCAACTGCTAGTTGGCTCTACATAGATATGCTTAGAGTGAGCACATTAACAAAACTGGTCATTGTATGAATTTCAATAACACTAAAATTCTAACTTATGAACACAATGCTTCAAAGATGTTGGTTCAGGAGTTGGCCTCCATTTCATAGTCGGACCATTGTCTGTACTATAAAATTTTCATTATGAGATGAAAAGATGGTGATAGAGGATGTCTCATAATAATCTTGGTCGTCTTTTTTGTAAATCTCTTTTTTTCTTAAATAAATAAAAAAAATCGGTAGGAATTTCACATTTTACCGCTCCTTTCATAGATGTTGATTGGCAATAGCGGTTCATATGACAAGGAGTACATTTCTTTCTTTCTAATATTGTTCAAATGTCAAATGGATAAATCTTTTCGAATTATCTTCAAGATTTCAGTTTTCCCACGAAACATTGATCATAATATATTCTTCTATGTATGATGTTACATGAAATTCACCCGTCCAGAAAGTATATATTTTCCAAAGAGTGAAAGAATTTCGACAGAAGTATCAGGAATGAAGGTCATCATAATCATAGTCCAGAATCATCACTGATGATCGTATAACTTTCTGATAGAAATACCGTTCACTGCCCTAGAACCAATTATCTCATCATTCCCGATGTCTTGTTTTTATATATTTTCATCTTCACAGGCAACAGCTAGCTGATAAATGAGTTTGAAAGGTATTCCGAAGTATGGTTCTACCAAATTTTGAGTTTTTTGTAAAAGTATTCAAGAAGTTGTTCAAAAACAGACAAAATCAAAAGTATGAGGTGGTGAATAATTTGTTATTCATTCTGTTTCTTCTAGAAAATTAAATATTAATTCCTTACCATTGTTGAATGAAAATCAAATTACACCTCTGAGAACAGAGATGTTGCGGTTTTTATTTACCAAAAGATGAAGTAAATGAGAAAGAAATTGGTGTCTGTAATGACTAGAAAAATTGAACTCCGTCTTCTAGTTTAGTTGACCAAATCATTTTCTTGAACACGATATTATGTGGAAAAATGACTCGCTCAACTTCAAATTCATTTTTTTATAGGTAGTCGAGTTTCTTACACCCCATTTCATCCTACTTACTTTGTATCGACTTCAATTTATTTTTTCCACAATTAGCACAATATTTCTTTCCTATGTAACTATTTTCATGTAACTTTTTTACCTTTCCAAAAATTGTTTGTTGATTTACTGAGTAGGCATATTGAGACCCCGAGTCACAAACTCCTTATTTTTTCAAAAAGTAACTTCCTAAAATACGGCCGGTACAAAAGACACATACGATAGTGAGGTTATTGTATCATAGATCACATAACAAACTAGAACAGTAGATAATAAAATTTCAACGAAAATCATTTCTAAAACAATAATGACATTTCAACAATATTGGAAAGAAAGGAACATACACCTTGTCACATGAACCGCTATTGCCAATCAACATCTCTGAAAGGAGCGGTGAAATGTGAAATTCCTACCGATTTTTTTTATTTATTTAAAAAAAGAGATTTAAAAAAAATATGACCAAGATTATTATGAGACATCCTCTATGACCAAAATGTGGATTTTCATCTCATAATGAAAATTTTATAGTTCAGACAATGGTCCGACTATGAGGCCAACTCCTGAAACAACATCTTTGAAGCATTGTGTTCTTTAGTTAGAATTTCAGTGTTATAGAAATTAATGCAATGACCCTGTTTTGTTTATGCGCTTACTCTTTTTCTCTTCAACGACCTTGACACAAAAAATACCGATTTCATCCTCCTTACTTTGTATCGACTTCAATTAATTTTTTCCATTATAAGCATAATATTTCAATTGAAGGGGTTATATTTTTAGGAGTGATTAATTTTTTGTATCGAGATGGAGTAGTAGAAAGCCAAAAACTTTCTTTCCCAAAAAATATGTAATAACATTTTGTAAGTAGATATCAGGTACTTCAAAATGGCCGATCAGATACATAATTACATCTATTTTGGTGTATATTGATTATAATAGACTTCTTCGTATATTAATTTAGTTCCTGTATTTCCTCGCTTGGCATATTAGGCATATCAGATACTCTTCGTAGCGGTTCAGTCTCAAAGCATTGTTGATTTACGTAACTCAATAGAATACATAACGTTAATATTTTCTACTATTTCATTGAAGCTTGTGGCTCACCGTCGTACTGTTGGATAATATTGCTTTGAAGTGACGTCATTTCTATCGGTTTTTTGAAATTGTTTGAAAAGCAGTTCTATCAAACCATTTGCCGAGAGACACGGGTTAATTATAACTTTTTGCTTTTTGTCTGCCCTATTCGCGAAATTCGTTTTACTAGATTTGGCATCTGCCAAATTCCACAAACGACTATAGTGTTTTATTGAATTGTCATTCAAATTTGAACAAATTGTTGAAGATTTCGAGAGCTGAAAAGAGTTTTTCAGACATTTTGAACTACGCTGACATTGCCAATTGGAAAATACGTATTTATGTATTAGTATTCTGAGCTGAATTTTTTTTTAATGATGATAAAGTTTATGACTCCTGCCTACATTTCAAGTTAACCTCATTCTGAAACTATAAACAATAAAAAATATCATCACTCAATGAGAGAGTTCATCCACGAAAATTTTTCTAGTGACTAACAGGTGACCACATTGTATTTGTCAATATCTAGGACACTATCTAAGGATTTCCTTAAATCCTTAGACAATGTCTAGGAATAGATGCCTAGAAATAACGTTTCGTGAACGCTTGGATTAGGTATTCCCTATGCATTCTGTGCATCTTTGATGAATCCATCGGATCAATTCGCTGGACTCATCGGAGAATTTAAAAACTCGTATTTTTTTGAGAAAACAATTATATAAATGTAAACTTCGACTATCGATAGACAGAGGGCACTAGTCCAAAAATGAAGCATTGTCTAAAGACAATGAATGAAGGATGGGGTGCTTTTTTTAGCCTGGGCCAAAGGCGCACCTAGGATTTTGTTTCAGGAGGATTTGAACCTCTCATGATTTTGTTTCGGGGAGAGTGAGGTGTTTGAAATTGGAACACAGCCATTGTAAGATTTCGGATTTGGACAATGGATTAAACATGTATCCAATATGGTCCGAAAGTAACCCAAATCGTGTTTATGCTTTCCAAAACTAATCGCCTCTGTCATATTCCTGAAAAAGTGGTGACATTCAGATCATGGTTTCCTGAAAAATGGTTAACCATGCACAGGCAAATATTGGGCGGTTACTAACTGTTGTAATTTTTCGTGATGATGTGTTCTGAAAGTAACCATTTCATGGTCTTTCAGGTAACCACTCTCAATAATTTTCGGTGAATACCGATAAGAAGTTGGTTACGGACCATATTGATAAGGAATGACAGAATTTGAATTCTGATCTATACAGTGTTGCCGCACAGCGCACTCTCTTTGTAAGGCCGCTGCTTCCCCCTCAGGCGAATATTTGGCCAATTTCTTGCTGTTAACAATTGACGAGAGCTTTCGTGGGGGAGCGCAGCAGTCTTTCTCGAGGCAATGCTGCCACCCCTTAGTTTTTTCACACATTTTTTGTTCCTTCAAAAACAGCAATTTTTTAAATTCGCCTCCTCCTCTCGCAGACCTTTTGTTTTTGCCATGTGTAATTGTCAATTTTAACTTTTTATATTTCTGTAATTACCGTCAAGTTCAAGACGTTTATTGACAATCTTGGTTATAAGTTAGTATTATTACATAAGATTGTGAGGGGCCCTGCCATAAGCTCATGGCTCTTCAGGAGTATAATGACTATTCAAGAATATATTTTGCCTATATGAAAAATTCTACGTGTGCCTAATAGGCGCCTAGAATATATTTGGAAGGATAGGTAATTCAACAAATTTAGAGAGTGATCATATATTACGTTAATTTTCAATATTCATTTTACAAGGTATTACATTCACAACTTTTTTTGACAGAAAATATTGTACAGAAATTCAAATATTTATTTTTCGAAAGTCACTTAAAATATATATAAAACATGGTGAGGTACAGTCGAATAATCTAATAGGGTCAATTCTAGTACAAAGAATTTTATAAAAATAAATATAAAAAATACAAATCAAGTATAGCAATAAATAGGTAACCTATCAAACAAATATTTACACTGAATTCACTAACTATTTTTACATTTTGTAATGTTATTCGCGTTTTATATACAGATAATCAGTACTTTTCAGGGTAACCATTGCAGCATCCAGAACTGTGAGTTGTTTTAAATAGAGTAGAACAAGAATATAGATAAATTGTTACCCAAATCGTTATTCAACACATTTCATATTATCATTATTAATGTCTTGTACTCTCCACATTACCTTTCGATACTCTCTGCGATTTTTAGAAAAAAAAGTATAAAAAATGTCAATTTTTCCAATGACAATGATAATTAAGAAATTATTTATTTTTACAAAGTGTCATTCGGGAGACTTTGACATTGCTATGTGTAAAAATTTGGTATTTTTTTGTGTCAGCTATGCTTCAATAAGAAATGCTCAGTCGAAGTGAAAATTTTGGTTTGTTTATAGAAGTTAAATAGTTATCAAAGTGTCACACTATGTATAGGTTCAACCAATTTGAATTAACAGGTCTGAAGAAGTCACAACTTTCATTGTGGTAAAATACGGTTGAAAAAATTGCTGCAATATGAATGAAATTTAGCATAGACTCTTGATATTGTGATGGATATAAAAATGGAAACTAAGCTGAGAATATATGATGAAAACATTCTAGGAATAAATGGTACTTTTTCCATCGAAAATAATTCCTATGCAATTTGCTATGGCAATTTTGGGAACCTAAAGATAACGGGAGTATTTAGCAGTTTTTGTGGGCTACTAACTCACAAAATGTTTTATAATTCACATCCACATCAATTTGAAAACTGATGTTTTGACATATATTTTACTATTAGTATTGTTAGTATTTACTCTGTAGTCAAAATTGATTTCAAATATATAGTATCATTCCATTCAAAATGATGAACAAAATGTGTTATACCTATCTTCATTGAAATTTCAGTTGTGTCATGCCAAGTAAAACTAATTTGTTTAGGCCTTTTACTCCGAAATATCTATTTGATGGACATTTGAAAAGACATGTCTTTTCCAAGCACACATGTTGAGTCTTGATTGATTTCACATAACATTTCAAAAGAAGTGTAAATGATTCTCACTTCAGTGCAAAAAATATTCCCTTGTTCCTGAATTTTCCACATAAACGAAAATTTCTAACCTCAAATTGAAGTACAGCTATGTTTTTGTTTCTCAATATAATCAGTTGAAAGAGTCTAATAGCTAACTGACAGTTAAGATTAGCTGATAGTTAGATTCGCATCTATTATCAAGTTTTAGCTAAGAGTTTCCAAACTGTCAACTAATATTTTTTTGGTGTACTGGTAACACTAACACTGATATTCAGTAATATGGTTAATCCAACAAAAGATGGGGAATTTGGTGTTGTATGGTTGGCATCCTTATCCAAATGAAAAATATCAGGAATTCTCCATTTCTAGTAGTGGAATAATTAGAGAATTTGTTGATGGTGTGTAATATTGAAAGTTCTTAATAGATCTGATAGCAACTGAAGCTAACTTAATAACAAAATGCTTCCTCTTTTTCAAGTAAAATACGGTTTCTCCTGAAAATTCGGTAGAAATATCGAATGACTGAAAACCGCTTTATGGGATGCAAGTAATGGCTTGCCTTTTGCATCTTTTTGAAGTTTTAACCAGAATATCAGTAATATATCTTTTCATATTTGAACTTTTGATTATCGAATTAGGTATAAATTTCAAAACCTTTCAGCTTAGAGTTGACTAAAGTTCAAAACTGCCTGTTAGGGCAGTCCAATTCAGTTAATTGGCAGCTCGAGCTGATTCGTTCACTACTGAAAAATCGGCGCAGGTGTTCTTGCACTAACTCATAGCTTAGGCTCCTCAGAGCAAACACCTGAGATATTATATTGACGTGAAAAATACCCTGAAACAAAAAAAAACTTTTTTCACAAACACCAAAGTGAAAATTTCCCAAGAAATCGCAGAAGTACCATTCTTCAACTTCACGTAGAGAACAGAACAAGTACATTCGAATTGTCATAACTATGAGTCCATAAAGAGAGTCACTTCCTGGTTCTTTCCTCTCAGACTAGAAACAAATTGTCCATTTACTTAAAACTTATAATACTTCAGTAGTTGAAAACTCGAAAACGAACACATACGAAATGGAATGCCTGGGAATCAGCAGAGCTGCAAGTATAAAAGCACTCAAGCCTTCAGTACTACATAACCTACAAAGTACTCTAGTCCTTGGTTTCAGTACACTGTTGAAGACTGCAAGTACTTTTCAATTAAAAGCACCTACAGGATACTACCGGGTATCGTACTTCAGGTCTGAGTACCTCAGCTCTGGTAATCGAGTAGTCCATACGGCCAACGAAACACACCACGAACATAGTCACCTTTGGTATCAACGAAAAATCAAACGGCTATAACATGCACTCGTGAACGTTTTCAAGTCTTGTGATGGGCTTTCCGACGCTTTTTCTTGTTGTTTTTCTTGACGTTGTGACTGCTCATCACTTCGCAACTGCAACCGCTTCTGACCTTGATGTAGTCGAGGGTGTAAGTCGCCCCGCTGCTGTCGTGGGTCGGAAAGAGGGGGTAGTTTTTGGTCCGGTGGCTCGGGGTGTCTTTCACCAGGGCGTAGGTATAGCTGTGCTTCTGGACGCACCTGGATAGGTGGTGGAGCTTTTTCTGGATGAATTTGCAAGGTTTGTCCAGGACGTTCAGGTCGCAAGACAGTTCGTAGAACCTGGAATTGGAAAAAAACAAAATATATATAAATGAATAGTTGTACAAGTTTGGACTTGAAATAGTTGAGGGGAGAGGAGATGTGAAACTGTTGAAACATGATTCTAGGCATATGGAGTAACTGTAGAGAACCGAATCCCAAGACTCAGAGAAAAAGTACTTTGAGAGTACAGAAACGAAAAATACTATGCCTAAGTTTCCAACAGGAACAACTTCGAAATTAATTATTATATTGTAACAATTTAAAGAATTAACTGTGTTAAACAAAATTTATTTCCAACAATATTTCACTAATCACAAACTAATTTATTTACAACATTTAGTAACTAACGCCTAATTTATCTCCATTATTTGAATTACTTGTTTAACCGTTCGATTCACTTTCTGAGCTCCATCTTGGGTCGAGAAGCTGGCCTTATATAGGTAACGATACTTTCTAGAAATCTGTAGTTGGTTCGATACTCAACTAGAGTTTACCCGGCGGTTGCCGACGGCATTCCTTTTTGCGGTGACGTCATGTGTTTGTTCGCTGGCCGGCATGTCGGTCATGGGCGGCTTCAGGTTCATTACAATATTAAGAAATTGCGTAATACGTTTTGATGCAATGCAAGTGGATTAAAAATGTAACCCATCAGTTGGTAATTAAAAATAACGCCGGCCGCCGCTGGCCGTCATAAATCAATTGTGACGTTCTAGGAGCCTTCGAGAATAATTCTACCGACTTCGATAGACTTCTGGCGAATTCCCTTTCGGCTTCGAGTTACTTTGATCGACAGTCAAGTGAAGTTTGGCGGACAGTGCAGTACGGAGCGATATAATAAGGCGATAGACATTTGAATATCATTTGAAGTTTTAGTTGAAATGTTTGGTTGTATTGACAGTGAAATAAAGTTGAGTTTGATTATTGTACAGTATTGTCAATTATTGTCAAATCCACGGGGAAAACTTAACAATATTTTTAATATAATATATTGTAGAAATTTCTCATAATAGTTTTTTTATTCATTATTTATTTTCTCAATCTTCAAGGAAGTTGTGTAACGCATTGATTTCGAATCAATTTGCGTATAAGAAACATATAATAGTTGAAATTAAATACAAATGAATCGAAATCCTTCGGAAACCTGAATATACTGTCAATCATTTAAATATAAATATTCAGAAAATAAACATAATTCTCAGCCTGAAGTAATCTATGTTTTTGAAACACTTTTTTCAGAATCGACAGTAGTATTTTTTTATTGAACGATGTACTTTTATATGGTGTGAAAAAATAACATTATAACGGAAACATTTTTCATTATATTCTAATTACTGAAAAAACTCAATTCTCCCTTCTTAAATAAATCATATTTTCAAATACCAATAAGTTGACAAAATGATTTTTGAAACACCAACTGAAAAAACATTTTTTTCATTGCTACACTAAAATAATTTATTTTATAATACCTTTGCCTATAATTTTCATCCCTATACAGCTCGACGTAGAGACCATCTTGGTTGGAACCTCCCATGGGTTCAACCATTTCCTCGATCATCGGACAACAGTCGATAGTTTCGTTAGACAATATCGATTCCGACTCGTGATGGTTTTTCTTAAAGTTTCTGTTTTGGATAAGTTTGCTGTCGAACCCCATCATGTTTTGCAGAGGCCTGAAAAAATTATATACATATGTATTCCAATCTTTCAAATTCCTAAAATCCTAATTGATCCTACACACTCATCTTTTATAAACTCTTAGTCTAGGTTGCCCAATATGTGACAAACTACTGATTTTTGAACATATTTTCAGTCTTATTACGATCCAACACTTAGATCATAAGTGAGATGAAGAGTTAAGAGATAGTTGAAAACCCCAAACATAACGCATTTATGATTCAACCACAGACAGCGATGTTTCGACTCTCATAGGTCTCATCAGTGGTGCTAGGCTGAACCACAAATGTGTTTCTGGACTCAACTGTCATTAAAGGACAAGCACGAGTACTGCTGCCAGAGAGTTAGCTGTTCCAAGGGATTTCACGTCACCACTCAAGGAGGAGGTCAGACATCATTAGAAGTCAGAATCAATAACGAATACTGTCAGAAGACAATAAACCATTGTGTTAATTCACTCTTGTCTTTGTTATCTGAATTTAAATTACCAAATTTAAATTTATACTACAAATTTGTTATCAACTTCGTGTTGAAAACATTTCAATGATAAACTTATATTTTCCTAGTATTACAAATTTTCATAACCCATTATCTAACTATCATAAATACAGCTTGTAAATTGTAATTTGTTATTCTACAATTCCTCTTTAAATAAATTGTTGTTTGTGGATTTTCTATTTTCTTTTACAGCACATACTTTTCATTTTTAGAGAGGTGTGTCATCACAGGCTTGTTTTTGGAAATGTCTCGGAGAGTTTTTGGAGGCCCTACTTGCTTCAAGAATTCATTAATTTCCAATCGAGTTACTAAGGCAAATATCCCTCACCCACAACCAGTGACGGCTCGTGCATTGGAGAACAGGGGAGGCTTAAGCCATATAGACTATATATATACACACAGAAAAGCCTGCCGGAGGCGCGAAAATTTTGATGTTGTTGCACGCTTTGCTTAATACTAAAGTTAGGGCATGGGCATGACAATGCGTAAAAAGTGCATGAGGAGCTATGGACTTTATTTTAGTTTGTAAACCATTTAAATGGCCGGCCATGACC
>WOGL01002325.1:0-10092 GCA_015342145.1 Leptinotarsa rubiginosa | reverse complement strand
ACAAACGGAATAGAGAAAATTATTTTTCGTATAATTCAATATTTATATGAAAATAGCTGTTTCACATTTTTTGTGTGTAGAGAAGTAGAAGGCCAAAAATGTCTTTCCCAACCCAGAAAAGAAAACGCAAGAAATTTAATTTTCACCTCATTTTCTTTTTTGACATTGGAATCTTCGCTAGCCATCGCATTCTCACAATCTTCTAAAGCCATTTCTGGTTCGTACACTTCTTCGAGTTTAGGTTTTCTCTCTTCCCCCATATTTCTCATCTCATTTTCTCGTTTGAATTGTTCGATTAATTTCCGGTACTGCTTATAAGCCGCAGAGTCTTTATGAAAGAGGTACCTACGGACATCCAAAAAGGTGCTCCAGTATTAAATCAATAGTAATCTGGTGCTTCATGAAAATATCAAGATTAAGTCCTTTTTTTTTCAGAAAATTGAAATTGGCGTGCTTTTGCGATAATCAAAATATGAATGTATTAGAAAATTACTCATAATTTTTTTTCTACTATATATTGCAATCGAACTTCAGAAAAGTGAAGCAAATCAGGAGCAGTAAATCGGGATTGAAGAGAATATCTGCCTGAAATATTCTGGCTAGGCGTTTCCACTACCCATCCGCTCTCGTCGCCATACAAATTACAACCCTCAAAGTCAAAACTTGTGCGAGCTAAGGTTGAAGGATCAACCAGGTCTTACTTTTCAACATGTGACTCCTAATACAAATCAAACAATACACAGTACGGTTCGATTTTGCATTCACAATAGCTATTCAATGAATATAATTAACCACTCAGGCTAAAAAACCATCTACCATTTTGCAAACACAATTGTGACTGTGTGTAAGCTATTTTCTGGGTTGTTTGTCTGACGTTTCGTCTACTACTGCAGTAAATATTAGCGAACGCAGAAACTACGAAGCTGGTATTTGACTCTGGTTTTATACTATTATTGGTTCCTTTGACCTTGTTTGTGTACCATTAAGGACAGGTAGCCAAACTTTATTGATGTTCATTGCCTCTTTTTTTTATTGAAATTATTTCTGTTTTTTTGTACTTCTATTGCCTCTCTACTTACTCTTGGATAGTAATTTTATCAAGTATTACTGTACCTTCGAATATCTTCGAGTATCTTCTTTATTGAGATCATGTTCGACTACAGCTGATTTGTCGGTTTGTCCGAGTCGACAATTTCTCTTGTTTTCAGAGAGACCAGTACCTACACTTCTTTTTGTGGTTCCAATGTAGACCGATCTGCAGCTAAAGGTTCTGTGGGATCCTTAGCTGACCTTAGACTTTCCCTGATGATTTTTGTTGACCTTCGCTGTACCCATTCCCTTTGAAGGCATTTGTTCATCAGGAAGACTCTCAGCTTTACAGATACGTCGTGCTCTCTCAACCAACGTTTTAATTACCCCTCTCTTTTGTTGCGGCTGATGGTGAGAGTTTTTGTTCAGGTACCTGTGTGTGTGTTAGTTTCCTTTACAATCTGTGGCCTAATGTACCATCTTCACATATGTTCACAAGAACATCCAAGAAGCTGGAGTCCTATGGGTTTCTCTCTCCATTGTAAATTGATTTTTTGGATCGAGAGAGTTTAGATATAATAGCAAATTGTTTAGTGTCTCTTCACCATCTTGCCGTGCAGCCAACAATATAGTTTCATGGCCGCTTTCGATGAGACATGTTGTAATTTAGAATTAGGGCTTGATTATGATATTATATTGTTGAAAGGCAATAGGCAATACTTGTTGAATCATAGACAATAGACTTCTGTCTGCATTAAGTATACTTGATTGTATTTTATTTCACTGTAATTTCAGGGTTTTTCTGCTCAATATAATTGCTATTTTCAGCTATTTATTTTTGATTTTCAATTGTATTGGTTCTTTGAGGAAATTCAAATCTCATAGTTGCCCATAATTGATCAGCAGTGTTGATCTGAATCCCATCACTTTGATAGTAATTGGAATTTGTTTGTGGGTGTCAAAATGCTATATTTGAGGCTCTGAGAAAAGCAACTTCTACTCAATTTTAACACTCCTTCTATCTCTCACAGTTTCTGAAGTCCACTATTTTGATTTCGCCTGAAACTATCAAATGAGTTGCTAATCATTTATCTACATTCAATACGCTGTAATTGTGGACTATGACTAAGATGAAAAAATTACAGTTTCTAAACAAAAACACGTCTTTGATAAGTCGTAAACCAAAATAATAATAATAAATGGACTTAATCTGTTATCTTTCTAAGTTATTTGCAGTGTGCTGCCTCGCATACCACAGATTTGGATCTTGGTTTTTTCGCTGCCGTACGATGTCCTCGATACTTTCTCCGCATTCAGCCACCATGCGTCCCAGAGAAGCCATTGCTTCGTACTCTGGTGTACCTGGGGGGAAAACTTCACAACACGTCACTAAAACGACCTGTTACTACTGGCAAGGATGACTACATCAATAACAATGCAAAATCAAATCAAAATTACTCTAGATCTACACATTTCAATCAAGAGCTTTAAACACTCTTTCGTGAAGAATGCCTGAACGTTCAGAAAAATAGTGAGAAAATAGTATCAACCGTCTGTCAAGAATCGTTTCAAACATGAATAGATTTGGTAATTTTGATCATCAATTAGATTTTTTTCAAAATCGTATTAGCTACATTGGTAAATCATCCTTGCCTTTATTTGTCCTTTTCGAAAGGACAAATCGAAATTAAATATTCATGTACTGCTTCGAAAACCTATAAATATTCCTGAAATATATGCCACAAGCTACCTAGTTATGTTCAACATAGACCGAAATAATTTTTTGCATGATAGCATTATTGCCTATTATCAATTTGAATTCCTGGGTTTCTACCTTTCATGATAAATAATACTTTCTTGGAATGCAAAATATGTGTTGCCTTCAAATTAAAATAAAACTTACACATTATTTTAGGATTTGTTGATACCCTAAAACATAAAATGGACAAATAAAAGCAGATGAATAATTATTGTATTCAACATATTTTTATTTCGTTCATGAAATTTGAATATAATATCAAATGAGAATAAAAGTATTTTCTCCGCCCGGTTCAACTGTATTTGTTGTTTTTCGAAATAATTGTCGTCTTTTTTTATTTCTAAATGTGTTGACAACTCAAGTTTCTGACATCTGCAGTATTTCCAGAGGTTCCAATTAATAATAATAATACTTCATTACCGTAAAGACAATATAAAGTTGTATAGGAAACTGTCTACACAATAAAATACAGACACTAAAAGTTAAGTATAAAAATTTAATGAGGTGATAGTAAAAGAACAGACCTAATAATTATTAAAAAATTCTGCTGGTGTATAATAACAACTTGGTAATAGATATGCTTTTAGCGTTTTAATAAAATTAAACAGTTACTTTGAAGCCTTCACAGTAAGATTATTGAAAATTTTTGGATCAATGTATTCTGACTCAGGATAAGTCACTTTTAATTGTGCAATTGGCACATGGAACTGGTATTTGATTCTCGATTATAGATATGAATAACCTGTGTTTTATCTGTGTTGGAAAATAAATCGTGCCCATTATACTTGATTTGATGCTCTTGAACATTCATTTTCTAAAATTGTAGTATCAGGTGCAAAGACCATTAATGAAAAATCATCAGCATAGGCTGTGTAACTACTATCTTCAATTATAGAGTCAATGCTGTTCACATACACAATAAACAAAATAGGACCTAATATGGAGCACTGTGGTACACCCAATGTTATCTTTCGTCATTTGCAATGACACAAATTGATCCAACTTCTGGAGAAATTAATTTATCCAGCTGAGTGAAACAAATAACACAGGAATTCAAACTAATGAGAAGTTAGCATATTTCGGGCAGAACAAATTTCAGGCTATACAATTTCTAAAAATGTTTTCTTCTTTATTTCAGTCTACAAAAGATGTTGATTAAAATCACTCATCTAAAAAAGTTTTCCAAAAATTTTTCAACTGATTATTCAAGATTTTGAGACAGAAATGTGTAATGTAGATATTTCTTTCAAATTGAGAAATTGGTTCTTTACTATTTTGAAAAGAAAACGTTTAATAATACATTTCCAAAGAGTTTATGAAAGTGGTAATCAGTCATTTTCTAGAAGCAAAATGAATTAACGCTAAATGAAAAATTATGGGACAAATTAAATAAGCAATTTAATCACTTTAATTTGAAGTTCTGGTAGAGATATCTATGTTGAAACATATACCGCATCTCTCTAGGCAAGCAGCTTTATTCATCACAAAAAATATAACTCAGGAAAACGGCAATAAATATTTGACAAATGTGCTCCCAACATTTGCTTCAACTGAGATTTTTGAGTAATTTATATCAACATATGGTAAACATTGAAATAAAATGACTTACTTCCACAATATTTGGATAAAACAAAAATATTCCTATTTCAAATAAAAAGAAATTAAGGGAGGGGTCCTTTGCATCGAGACAAAATAATTCGATTCAAAGTTCTTTGCAGGCTAGATCAATATTGACATTGAATTATGGTGTTTATTTTCTTGGTTCAATGTTAACATAAATTCAGGCTTCATAAAAACAAACAAGAGGGTAGAAGGATCTGTAACAATAACTGCAAATACTTCGCTCCTTCTTTCAACTGAATAATGAACAATATATGATTGAAAATGTTATTACCTATATTTATATCTTTGAAGTTTGAGCCATGTCCCATTCCAGTCATACTGTGTACATTAGAAGGGGGAGGAACGTTCATCATTGGCATTTGGTTTGCTATAGGGGGTGGCTGGTTCACAAACGACATCTGGTTCTGCAATCCTCCTACGGCATGCATCTGCAGCAAGGGGGGTGGGCAGTTCATATTAATGTTCATACCCATGCCGGGCGGAGGAAGAATTGGTTGAGCCATAAGGGAAGGTATATTATTAGGTATTGTTGGAGCGGTGGAAACCTGCCCTACAACTACAGGCAAAGTAACAGTTACCGTTGAAAACGTGGGTTGCTGAATAATTTGGGGGCTGGCCGATGCTTGAATGTTTCGTAACCCTTCAAGCTGGCTAGGAGGCGGCATGTTATGTATCATAATATTCTGGGTAACAGTTTGTTGCTGTGGCAATATTGGCATGGTATTGTCTTGTATTTGGGGGGGAGGTACTGACTTGTTAGGAGGGGGAATACTTTTCATAAAATTTCCGTCGCACACAATGTTACCCTCATTTGGTGTTGGTATAGTCATCAAGTCCAAAGGTTTTGGGTTGGGTATTTTGTTCAACTGAATTGAACTGGGGGTCGGTATGTTTTGTACTTGAATTGGAGCGGGTTGAGGGATGTTCAACGCATTCAAAGGTTCCGGTTGTGGTATGTTTTGTACTTGGATTGGGTTAGGTGCAGGGATCGTAGCTAGCTCAACTGTTGGCAAGCAGGGAGGAGGTACAGGCGTAATATTGGAGGTATCCATTGGCTGAGGTAAATTAACGGTGGTCAAGATTGTTGGCAATGGTGTTGATACTATAATATTTGAAGATGGCCCGGTTTGGGTAAAAACTAAAGTATCGTGACTAATATCTCCTTGAACTATTTGAGATGGGACGTTGAGCAGTACAGGAGAAGCACTTATTACGGCTTCAGTTACTGAAACTTGCTCAGGAATATTTTGGTAAGTTACGATGGGTTGGGGAAGTACATTTTTCATTAAAGGTTGACCTGTAACATCTTGAGTACTGAGAGAAACAGGTGGAATTTGATAATTGCCTTGGGATGATATTTGTTGGTGCACTAATGAGCTACTGAAAGAAGTATTGATTGTTATCTTAGGCTCAAAATTGGAATTTTTTTCGTTTGAAAAGCGCGACATTCGTTTCGGAATGCGGTCTTTGGGAGAAGGTGATCTGCGAGAAGTCCTTTTGTGATTTTTACTTCGATCATCACTATAAAGAAAAAAAAATTGTTTGATCAAATCTAAAGTGAAGTATTAAATCAGACCTGTAATTTTTATCGAAACGGTCTTTCAGTTTGTTGAAAGATTTGGGTTTCGAATCCAACTTCTTCGATTCCTTGATTTGTTTGAATTGGTTCAAGAATGACCCATCATTGGAAAAAGCATTTTTGCCATCCTTCTGATTTGATGATGTAGTAACACTGTAATATTTCAATTCCTAAGGTACTGAATATAGTGAAGAAACAAGAATTACCTCTTGGGACTTTGTTTTACCTCAGCTTTACTTGCTTTCTCTTTAGCTTCAAGTTTAGCTTGTATCTCTTTTTTCTTTTGTTCTATTATTCTTTCTTGGTGAGACATTTGTGCAAATCGATCATTTCGAGTAATTTTATTTTGAAAAGTATCTAGAGCTTTTTTAGACATTTTAAAAATGTTCAAAATATCACCACTGAAATCTGCAGATCTCTTTCAAGTTCTTATTGTTCGTTTTTCAGTCCCCTTTTACTAGATATTAATGAATAATCTTTTAAATAATAGTATTTTTACATAATTAATGAAAGCTGATTAAGAAAAAAATGGCAGTTCAGGTGTCAGTGTTGCCAATAGACTAGATATTATTTTTGTACTTAAATTCTTAAATTTAGATCATTTCCTTGGGCTCAACGGCATGGACGGGCTCAACGGCATGAGAAAGATACAAAGAAATCCTGCTGATTGAACCGATTGCTTTTGTATGTTCGCATACTCCATATATCAAGGTCATAAGCTTGCATAGACTCGCAGTTAATAATCACTTTGATAAGTTTTGTAAAAACTTCTGCTCCCAGTAGCTCAGGCCACCACATGAATAAGAAGAAGTTAAAACCACAGTTTTGTGAATTCCCATCGTTGGTATCTTAGACAAGATAAGATTGGTATCCTACTGGAGTGTAAACATATTTTTATTGTTAGACTATTTGTAACAAAGATGATGAAGTTTTCTTTCAGTCATAAAATTAATTGAATCCGTTTATCGTACACATCTGAAATCCAGTTAGCTCTAGGATCCCTCAGCTTTGACATACAAGATACAAGCTCTTAAGCTGGAATCACTTCGACAAGCTCTAACCGAAATAGCGACCTATGTAGTACATTTTTGATTTATGTACGTCTGATCAATTCATTCTGTGACCAGTGGAATTATATCTTGAGGAAAGTTTCACCTTTTTCCTCAGTTTCTTTTGAAGGCCATTCTAATTTCTTCTTCATCATCTTTGCTTGACAAATATAATAATATCTACAAATAATTTTAAATATGCAGACTATAGAATCAAAATATATAATCAGATAGTCATTGGCAACTGACGCCAAACAATGAACAAAAGAAGATGAAGTAGTGATATCCGAAGAAGAGAAATTGAGATTCTGAAGTTTGATTATTGAAGAGGAATTCAAGCACTATTCACCTTCACAGATGTCCTTAGAAACTTAAATATTTCCATTATGAAGTTAATTGTAAGATTATTAGACCAAAATAAGATCAACTTATGAAGATGAATATCAAAAAATACGTCTCACCCTAAATACATGATGCATCTATGTACCATAATCCCGTCTGTTTTTTGTTGGTACTAACCTCTTTTACCACAATTACGTCAACTCAGGTTCTTCAATATCTCACATATATATGCAATATGACATACTACAGATGTCTATTGGGTGCAGTATCGCTTATAGCGAGGCCAGTGCATCCACCTGACGAAGCCCCAAACCACGGTAGAATTATAAAAGACCCCCAAACTTAACCAACAGGTGGTGCCTAATAGAGGATAGAGGCAATATGTCATCGACTTAGAACACACCACGAAACGAAGAGAAGAAGATTGACGTTTTGATTAGTAAATAAGGTTAGGTGTTAGGCGGTTCAGTTCGCACGAAGTGTAGTGTTTAGGTTTAGTGTTTGAAATTTTAATCGCAACTCTAAATATATATAATACACGATGTCAGTTTGGAAAAATGCTTCGAAAGCTCATCAAAAAACTCACAGGGAACGACATCAACCTGAGGAACGAAAACATTTGGGACTTCTGGAAAAGAAAAAGGATTATGTTCGTCGTGCGAAAGACTACAATGAAAAAAAGGCAACATTAAAGATTTTACGCAAGAGAGCTCTGAATAAAAATCCTGATGAATTTTATCATCACATGATAAACTCAAAAACTGAAGATGGAAAACATTTCGAAAAAGAAACCGAACCAGAAGACACTACTGAGCAAATTCAGTTGATGAAAACGCAAGATTTGAAATATATCGTCACTAAAAGAACTCAAGAGTTGAATAAAATAGAGAAACTACAAGCACAGTTGCACTTGCCAAGCATAGAGTTTAAAAGTACCAATAGCCACATTTATTTTGATAAAAAAATGAAGAAAGAAGCTGAAAAACGAAACTTGGAGCTTTTAATGGAGAAGGAATTGCCAGAAGTAGATGAAGGTATGCTTATAGCATCTGCGAGGAAACGGAAATCTTTGTATGAAACATTAGGGAAGAGAATAAACAGGGAGAGACAACTTGCTATTACACAGCAGAAGATTGAAATATCCAAAGCAGTGGAGAATAAAAAGAGTGTGTTACCTCCCAGACGAATTAAGAAAGGAACAAAAGACAGTGCTCCAGTGTATGTATGGAAGTATGAACGGAAGAAATAAGCCTTCAGATTTTATTTTCTATATTAAAAAAATTATTACAATAAATGTTCCTTGAGTACAGATTCGTCTTCCAATACATCTTTTGTCAAGATTTTACCAACTATCTTTCTTATTTCACTTCCATCAATTCCTTTCGGTTCAGCGACTTTAGTTATTAAATCATTGAAACCTAATTTACAGCCTTCCTTCAATGGTTTTGCATATACCAAAGATTTACCAAGCTTCTCATAGCACAGTTTTTCGGAAGATCTCATTGCTTTGGTTGGTTTTCCCATAGCTATTTCCAGTGTTCCAATATTACTCACCAACTCTTGCAATTCCTCAGGTTCCAAAGAACAGGCATGATCTGAACCTTTCTGATTTTTATCCAGAGTCAGATGGCGTTCAATTATCTATTGGGAAAAAATAATTTAATTGAATATTTAGAAAAATATATTCAATGGGTAATGACTACTAATCACTTATTACTTGAGATATTGTGATACTGTAATGGTTTTGGAGTTCGTACATAAGCTATATATATGTAACTTTTTTTATTGATGGTAACTCGCAATGTGTTAATTTTTAACAAGAATTCTTATACTCTAACAGAGCCATTTCAAGAAAATCATAACATTTTATAATTCAACAATAGGAATGATAATATATTTTTCCGAGATTATTCTTTCCTGAACACTTTGCATCAAAATTCAAAACTTTTAATGGAGATTATATTTTTCTGAGAAGTAGATCAAGGCTTCGGAAATATTGTAATGGTTTGAAACTACTACATACTTGATCTTCTAAATAAGTATTTAATAACTACCGTAGAATTTACCAAACTATTCTCAAACTTGTTAAATCTAGCTATTTCCAAAATAGAATTAACTCTGCGAATAATAAAATGAAGGAGACGTGGTCCATAGTAAATGACCTGAGAGAATCCTAAAAAAAGGAACAGTGTTAAAATTTCAATCAGTGCAGACGAGATCAATGAGTTCTACTGTTCAATTGCTCGCAAACTTAATAATAACATAGTTGTCCCTTAAGACCCTCTTATCAATGTTCATAACTGTTCATATACGATACTAGTTTTGATGAAATTATCGAAGTGTTTAGGGATATTAGGAATAAAAAATCATCTGGATACGAGGACATATCCATGAATATATTTCAGAATCTTCCAAGAGTAGCGCTTGAAACTCTTGTCGCATCAATTAATCTTTCGTTTTGCATTCTTGAAAAAGTCTGTGGTAATTCCCTTGCACAAAGGCGGAAACTTAGATGATCCCTCTAACTATCGTCCAATATCACTTATCCCGACCCTAGCAAAAATGATTGAAAAACTAGTGAAAAAAAGGCTCAATGAATTCCTTATTGCTCATAAAATCATCAAAGAAAATCAATTCGGATTTCAGGCTGAAAAGAACACCCAAGATGCAATTTTTTCCTTCCTGTATGAGGTATATTCAGATATAAATGC
>WOGL01002323.1:0-10111 GCA_015342145.1 Leptinotarsa rubiginosa | reverse complement strand
CTGCACTGACGCCTGTCGGATATAATCCAACGCCCTTCGTGGTATTAGCCAGGGGAGTAGTTGTTTTCTGATAGGCGTCAGTCCATTAAACCTACAGTGTAGGTATATCGAGACTGGCTTGAACGTTTGAAGTTCATTTGCTTTAGATTTATTAACTTTTCAAATAAACGAAATTTTTGCGAATGCTTATATTCAAGCTGCGATAATGTGTACGGCAATTAATGCATTCGAAAAATGAAGGATATGGCCATTTAGCCAAAATAATTTCACAGTTTGAAATTGTTTAGCTGCATGAGCAACAGACATACCGTTTATGAATGATGAGCATGAAACAACTTCTTCAACTGCTGAAATTCAGCAACCACTCTCACCTTCCCTTCAAGAGGTACCTGTTAAACCTATTTCAGCTGCAATATTGACACATTTACATCAGAAAACTCCTATCTCAAAGCCTCAGCCTGGACTATCTATACAAGACGAAAATAGCGTTTCCCGATCTCCAATTTGAAGAGTATGTTGTGATTTAACAACTTGCTTCGAGAACGCTTCCCCTAAAAACATTCTTCCTATCCCCACAGTCGAACAAAGAAACCAAACGAGAAAAAATCATCGCAGAGGATAAACGGTTGTTCTCACTTCAATCCCCTACTAAAACTAACTAGAAGAACACGAACAACTTGAACGGACGAAGAACTGTTCAAATCCGAATGATCCCCGGTTGAAAAAAACTCGAAAAAACAGAAGACTCAAAAAGCTTGCTCTGATGGAGAACATATTAAGGAGAATGTCTTATGTACCTATCGTGTTGACTCGAACCACACTCATTTGGAGTCTTCGGAGAGCGTTGGGTGGCCTGCCAGCTATGTGGACAGTGGGCCCTTACAGCCTGTGTAGGAGTTGATGATTCAGATTTAGAAGAAATCCACATTTGCTTATTCTGTGACAAATAAAATAGTGTACCCCGTACTGCCCCTTAGATACCTCATACTGCCCCTATCCCGGGGCACGATGTAGGTTTCATGAAGATTTTGTGAAATTTAAATTAAAAATACACCAATATATTGCAAACTCCATGAATCTATTGGAATACACTTTTCCCACACCAGAACAAAATACTGTCACTTGACAAAAGTTTTGCTAACCAATATTTCCTGATAAAGCTAACTCAGTTAGCGAAACTTGCATCGGAAGACGGTATTGTTTCAGGGTGTGAAAAAATTATTTTTCATTGTACTCACTAAAGCTGAGTACATATTAGCGAACTTAATTATTCGAGAAAGACACGAATTTAGATTAGCTGCAGATAGAAAATTTTCAACAATATAAGCTATGGTGATGTATATTACTATCTGAAAAATGTCGTGAGCAATGAAAGAGTCGATTTCAAAAACTGCAAATTTTCAAAAATGATTGTTGATAAGCAATGAAAATATTCAGCAAAAGGAAAGTGTTTTCAATTCCTGTCTATTTCATTCGAAATTACGAAACGTCGGAAAGAATATTTTGATTAAATTCCAATTTTTCATATTTTTCAGAAATCCAATGGGGAATCAATGGGGAATCAAGTAGTTTTCATAAAAGAGCTCTAAAACAACGCATTTTAAACTTATCATTTCAACCTTTTTCTTTAAAAAATCATTTAAATACTTGAAAAAGAGGAATGAAATAACGCATTCAACATTCAAAGGGATTCGTTTCTATGTCACCATTTGGCAACATCGGTTATAGCTAATAAAGGACAATGAATCTGTTACCTGTATGAGACTAACAAAGATGACATATTTCAGAGGCGTGCTGTTCTGTTTACTTATGTTTCAAGTTCCGAGACATTCTGTAGCATATGACATTTTGTGCACTTAACCTATCTTCCTCTATATGAATAAATAACAAAACAAATGTTGTTTATGTGGCTTGTGGAGGTGGTATTGACCTATAATTTATATTTTGCCTTAATTGTTGATTCATAAAGACAATTTTCCTTTTTCAAAGTAGGATATCTAGTTACGTNTTGTAAAACTCATGAATTAAACTCAACTTTATTTTGTTCAAACTTGCATTTGCTGTAATAACCCAAATTGAGGAACATTCCCCATTATCCATTTTGGCTAGTAGGAATGATGATTAGAGTGGTGCTATCAGTGGGCGTTATTACTCTTTGTAATGTCCAACCAAGAAAAAACTTACCGATAGTTTTCCATGAAAATTGGCAATTCATCCTGTTCATTATTGTGTTGAACGTAACCTCAGGATATTCATGGAACGTCTGTTTTCTCAGCGTTTGTGAGTAAATATCAAAATTATATATAAAAACTCCATCTAATCTTGGGTACAGATTCGGTTATCAGAAAATCGAATTTTATACTTCGTGCACCCTTTCCTCAGTCTGCACACTTGTTTGAAATTAATAGAAAGAAGGTGATAATTTGATGTTGTTCTCCCCGACAATCGAAGTAAGGACATATTCGTCGTCAAGAGCTTTTCTTCGAACTCTTTCTATAATTTCCAACATTTTTCATGTTGAGGCATTGTAACCCTTCCATCGAAAAGGTATACGTGGGTAGACCAAAAATAAACCTAACGCAATGACTCGGTACTACCTGAGTTATATATTTGCAAGATACAACTGAACAGATTTGAAGTGTTTCAATGCAACTAAAGTTTTTTTATTGCATTTTCAACATTATAAGCAAAATCCTCATCTTCAATTTGAGTTTCTGAATGATAGTACATTATGAAAGTATTTATCGTTGACATTGATAAAAAATTTGGAGAAAATTGTTCGTAGCGATTTCTATAGATACACTTTTATTTTTGATGTACATGAATTAAGATTGAGATTGCGATAATACTATTTGTGATTAGTCTGAGAATAACTTCAATGTCTTGATATAGAGAGCCTTGTACTCGACGAATATCATCAGATGAGAAACTAACCAATACTGGTCTGTCATCTGCAGATCGACTAGTAGGTTAGATAATATCGGCTTTATATGATAAAATCATAGCACGTGGAATACCTCTGAAAATATTGCCTTTTTTCAAAGAACAAAATACAAGCACTACAGGAAAATATTTGAGGCGCTCTTAAAGCGGTGCCTGTGCAAAAGTAGTGATTCACATTGGATTTGAATCGCCGGAGATTATATCCATTTGGAAAAACGTTCTCAGGAAGTTTATTTCACATGAACGCCGTTTTCCAGATGGAAGAGTTTTTAAACAGTGGAGTTCGAGGTGTAGTGAGTTGAACCTCAAAACGATGAGCAGCCACAGTCCGTCGCGTATTTCTGATATGTACCGCTCTTGGTGGACTCCAATCAGGCGGATGGCACTTTTCTGTTTGGAATCCAGTAGCTTCAGGGTATGTTTGGAGGCGGAGCTCCATACATGAGAACAATACTTCAAATAAGGTCTGATCTGAGCTTTATAAAGCATCAAAAGTTGCTGAGGTGTGTACAGTTTTCTGGTTCGAAACAGTGTTCCAAGCTTTTGAAAAGCAGTCTCTGCAATTCCAGCGACATGATTGTGCTAAGACATATTGGCGTCCATTTCAACCCTCAACAAATTAATCGATGCAGAAAGCGGAATTGTCTGACCTGTCATTACTATATCCGGTTCGGAAACATTTATCTTTTTGGAGTAAACCGATAGCTGGGTTTTTGTGGTATTGAATTGAACCTTGTTACTTTTGCAAGTGATTTAAATCACTTGAAAAAGCTAATGTCTTAGCGAAACATGTTGTGATATATTTTTCAAATGGAGTTTGTGGAGATCAAATCGCTGAGGTGTAGTTTTTGAGATTAATTATTTATAAACGACAGTTCAAACCATCGATTAACTACAATCGGCTGTTGATTATAAATAATATCTATAATGGCTAATCGACAGTTTGAACTCTCGCTTATAGATATCGATTAAAGATAATGGATAGTTCCAAATGACGATTATGGTTAGTCGAATAAATGAACTGTCGATTATAGATAATCGAAATCGAACTGTCGATTAAATACAATGTTTACTTAAAACTGTCGATTATGGGTAACCGACAGTTCTGACTGCCAATTTAAAAAAATCAACAGTTCGAACTATTAATGATATATAAACGACATTTTATACTGTCAATTATATATGAACCACAGTTTGAACTGGTTCTGCTACACCTTCGTAATTTTCAGATGAATTTATCAGTTAGTTTATAATTATCCTTCATTATTATGTTATTGCATACTATTACCATTTTCCCATTTTAGAAAAATATTTTCCTTCATGTTAGGAATCACACGTTGAAAGGTAAGACCTCGTTAATCGTTTGTTTGAAGGTGATTGACAATGTTTTATGATGAATTTCATTAGTTCGGACTTCCATTGTCTGATATTATATAAAATGATTTGAAATCCCTAAATAACTAAAAAAGGATAGGTAATTAAAAATTAAAAAAGAAGAATAAAAATGAATAGCTGAAAAAACAATCATATCAGGCAAAAAACCTGAAATGAAATAATAGTGAAATAAAATGCAAGTAAAAATGTAACAAATTGAACAAAAAATAAATAAAATAAAATTAAGAGATTCCAAGCCAAGTTAATTCACGACGTTTCGATTGTTAGTATCCACACTCGTCTTCGGGTGATGACTGGACCAATTCCTCCGTGAGCTGACTATTCATAGGTCATTTGAGTACTTTCACTTATTTCGGCTTTCCTTTTTCCGCTTCACTGGTTTTAGTGGCAGATGACCGTTTGGCGGGAGTTGGCCATTTTTCGCTTGATTATGGGTTTCCCTATGTTGTGTATCTCTACGCTAGCTTGGCTGAATATGTTGTTGGATAACATGTATGCGGCTTATTTGAATTTCCTCCTGAACCAATATTCCTCTTTGTGTATGATCTCAGCTTGGGACCATTCGATGTTATGTTGATGGGTCCAAACATGCTCTGCTATTCCTGATTTGCTGGTCTCACCTCGCTATGTATGTTTCTTGTTCTCGGCAATGCGAACATTCAATTGCCTCTTAGTTTCACCGATATAGGATTTTCCGAACTCACAGGGTATCCGGTAAATGCAATTCTTGGAATCGCAGTTCTCTTTTGGTGGCCTGGTTTTCGTGAGGCTGCTACGAATAGTGTTTCCAAATCTGAAGCAGGTTCTGATGTTGTTGGATCCAATTCTTCGTATCTTTTCCAATAATCCTCTGATGTAGGAAATGGCAACCACTTGTGACGGCTTCTCTTCCTTTCGGGGCTCCTGCTGTCTTTTAGCCAAAGTCTGTTTCACCATCGCTTTGGAGTAGCCATTTCGTTGAAGATCATTTTTGATGATGTCTAATTCCTTCTCGAAGCCTTTCTTTGTTTAACAAAGTCCGAAAGCACGACCTAATAGAGTTTTGATGATTCCTTTATTAGTCGATTGATGGTGGTTGGATTCGTGGTTCAGATACTGTCGCGTGTGGGTAGGTTATCGGTATACAGATGTTTCCCACTTATTGTCGGTCCTGTTTACCAATAAGTCAGAGATTGGCAATTCATTGTGAGCTTCGTTCTCCATTGTGGAAGTGATGGAAGGTCTTACGCTGTTGATGTTTTTCAGGAAGGCGTCCAGTTCAGTATTCCCATGGTTCCATATCATCATCAACGTATCTCAACCAGGCACGAGGTATCTTGTGGGCTTCTTCAATGGCCAAAGTTTCGAACCACTCCATATATATATGTTGGCTATGACTGGTGGAAGTGGCGATCCCATTGGCAGTCCCTCAGAATTCATCCTTCAGTTGGAAATAACAGTTTCGTACACAGCATCCTAGCAATGCCATAAATATTTCTATAGGTGAATTCATCCTATCTTTCAGGTCCTTGTCTTCGGATAACTTTCTCTGTATGATTTGGAGTGCTTCTTCGACCGGAACGTTGGTGTAACGGATTTCCACGTCGAAACTGATTAGTTGATCTCCATGTGTGACTTCAATCGCCCCTAGTAGTTCGACAAAATGCCTTGAAATATTCACAAGAGATGATGTTTTTCCTTGTTATGGTTGTATTATGGGGAGTAAAAATCTAGACAAGTTTTGTGTAGCCGAATCTCTGGAACTGATGAAGCTGATGAAAAAACAGCAAGTCCATTTTTCGGACAAGGAGAGATCATCGCTAACACCGCACCACATTAAGCCCCCTCAATTGTATGGACTACCCAAAATCCATAAGAAGGACGTTCCGCTCAGACCGATTATCAGCTCCAGAGATTCGGCTACACAAAACTTGTCTAGATTTTTACTTCTCATAATACAAACATTACAAGAAAAAACATCGTCTTTTGTGAAGAATTCAAGGCATTTTGTCGAACTACTAGGGGCAATTCAAGTCACACTTGAAGATCAACTAATCAGTTTCGACGTGGAAAGCCTTTATAACAACGTTTCGGTCGAAGAAGCACTCCGAAGCATACAGAGGAAGCTATACGAAGACGAGGACCTGAAAGATAGAACAAATTTACCTATAGGGATCGTCATTTTCACCAGTCATAGTCAACATATATATGGAGTGGTTTGAATCTCTGGCCATTGGAAAAGCTCACAAGAAACCTCGTGTCTTGTTGAGATACGTTGATGACACTTTCATAATATGGGACCATGGGAATACTGAACTAGTGCCTTCCTGAAACACATCAACAGCGTAAGACCTTCCATCACTTTCACAATGGAGGAGGAAGCCCACAACGAATTGCCATTATTAGACGTATTGGTGAAGAGGACCGACACTAAGTGGGAAACATTTGTATACCGAAAACCCACTCACACTGGACAGTATCTGAACCACGAATCCAACCACCATCAATTGACTAAAAAAGGAATCATCAAAACTCTATTAGACCGGACTTTGTAATACAAAGGAAGGTCTCGAGAAGGAATTAGACATCATCAAAAATGATCTTCAACGAAATGGCTACTCCAAAGCGATGGTGGAACAGACTATGGCTAAAAGACTGCAGGAGCCCCAAAAGGAAGAGAAGCCGCCACAACCAGTGCTTGCACTTCCCTACATTAGAGGATTATCGGAAAAGATAGGAAGAATCGGATCCAAGTACAACATCAGAACCTGCTTCAGATCCGAAAACACTATCCGTAGCAGCCTCACGAAAACCAGGCCACCAAACACGAATTGTGATTCCAAGAATTGCATTTACCGGATACCCTGTGAGTGCGGAAAATCCTATATCGGTGAGACTGAGAGGCCATTGAAAGTTCGCATTGCCGAGCACAAGAAACACACACAGCGAGGGGAAACCAGCAAATCGGGAATAGCAGAGCATGTTTGGACCCATCAACATACCATCGAGTGGTCCCAAGCTGAGATCATACACACGGAGGAACTTTGGTTCAGGAGAAAATTCAAAGAAGCCGCATACATGTTGTCCAACAATGTATTCAGCAAAGCTAGCGTAGAAATACGCAACTGATGGAAACCAATAAAATCAGGCGAAAATGGCTAACTCCCGCCAAATGGTCATCTCCTGCTAAACCGGTGAAGCGGAAAAAGGAAAGCAGAGATAAGTGAAAGTACTCGAATGAACCATAAATAGTCATCTTTCGGAGGAATTAGTCCAGTCATCACCCGAAGACGATTGTGGATACTAGCAATCGAAACGTGATGACTCAACTTGGCTTGAAATCTCTTAATTTTTATTTTTATTTTATTTTTGTTAAATGGTTCTATTTTACTTCTATTTTATTTCACTGTTATTTCATTTCAGGGTTCTTTCACTTAATATAATTGGTATTTTCAGCTATTCTTTTTTAATTCTCCTTTTATTAGTTCTATCAGGGATTTCAAATCATCTTATATAATATCAGACAATGGAAGTCCGAACTAACGAAATACTTACTATCCTCTCCACTTTCCGGTACTTTTGAGTCAGTGGAGTTCAGATAATTATGACATTTTCAGAAGTCAGATCAAATAGTGTTGTGCATAGGTTTGAAATTCAAAAAACATTAAAATTATTATCAACCGATAAAAATGTGTGAGGATTCGACAATATTTTTTTAATAAAGGATGCAGGTAAAAAAATATAGCTTGAAATGGGCTATTATACTTTTTGGAATCAATTTTCAAATATAAACAAAATGTGATACTGAATAAATTGAAATCTTATAAATACCGATTAGTAAAAGAGAAGAATCGTCGTTCAATTCGGAAAAATTTCCAATAGGCACAGCAATACAACATTGTACTTGGGAATACTATCAGCAAAAAACTAACAGAATTGGAATGAGGCTGGAAGCAACATCAATGAAGAAGAATATTCCTGAAATATTTCCCAAAACTATTTGTTGTTATTGTAAAAAAGACATAACAGTACATAAAATATATACTCAAACTGGCATAAAGCTGAAAAACATCCGAATGCTGAAAATCTTACGTAAAAATAAGTGGTTCAGAAGAAGTCATAAATGATGAAGAAATAGACGATATACTGTGGAAGAAGACTCCGAAGCTTGCGAATATCCATGCCGCATCCGGGCATGAAACCAGCCATGAAAGAGACAAATGAATAACATGAATAACATAAAATGATCACATCACAATTTTCACACATTTTTTTTATTTATTTATTTTTTTCTCGAGGTTGAATGGAAGAGCAACTTCTGATTAAGACATTCGTGACAAAATTAGAAATTGAATTTCGCCTTTTGATAGGTGGATGGATTGCATTCCATACATTGTATATTTTTTCTTACCTATCAATTATTATTATTATTATTTCTAGACGCGTTCCGCTAACACTATACCTTTCTCGGTACAAATGAAGCTTCGGTCTTAGCGAAACGCGTCTAGAAATTAAAATGTTCGTGAAAATTGTGTATTAAGTAATTGTATATCAGGGATAGTGTTATTAATTTATATCAAGGAACGAGTCAGTCCATTTATAATTGGATATTTTTGGTTGAAAAGATCGTTTGAGTTCAGAATAAAAATAAAATGTAAAAGTTGATATCTTACAGAGGTTTGAGTTTTCTTTATTGAATCACCTCATTAACGTATGTTCATGTTTTGTGAATATTAGATTAATTTAATTTCCATAATTTTCCAGGTGTTTTGAATCCAATTTGAATGGTATTTATTATCGAAAACCGAACGAAAATTCTTACTTCAGAGGAATAATATGGGAACATTGGTTGGGCAACTATTCATTGAAGAAGACAATAATGATGGTGAAACCTCAAGGTAGAGTATACACGGATGTTTCCGTGACACAAAAAGTGGAAGGAATACCCTACTATGAAGATCCATAATTTAATACATTCAATGGAATTTTCTAAGTGAAACTCTGAAACAGCTTAAATCAACTGAATTCGCTTATGAAATCAGTTATCCACTCAATGTAATTCAAAAACCATATTCTGGAAATAATTGTTGTCGTGATTATGTATGTTTCATTGTTAAATGGTATCATATACAGGGTGTAACATAAGTACGTTAAAATATTCAAGTGGCGTATTCCTGAGAGAATTGTAAGAAAAAATTCTATGTAAACTTTTGTCCGGAAATGCTTCGTTTCGGAGATACGGGGTGTTGAAATTGAATATTTTTTTTCGTTTTTCAAAAATGACTTTTGCAAAAAAAGTGATTTGCACGTAATTTGGAACCCAGGGTTTTTTTGACCTGGGAAATCATAATTTTGTATTAATTTTCATGTAACATCTAGAGGGCGCTGCGTGCGTACTCTGTCATTATGTATTTCAAATTGCCCTAACTCTTTTGACAGTAAATTTTTGGTACTTTTCATGAAAAAACCTAATTCCCAAACCTTTTCCTAGTGAAAAAAGTACAAATTGTTGAAATTTTTTAAAACATGGTTGGTTTTTGTCATAAGTTTTTTGCAACTTTAGTTAATTGTATCTCGAAAACGAATGATTTTTCGATAAACATTCAACGGAACGAGTTGTTTATTTTGATGAGATTACCACATACTTAGTTTTTGTAATGTTCTCAGCAACTTCACTTAGCGCCCTAGAAGAAGTTTGCGTTGATATAGAAAATTGTAAATATCTCGAAACGATCACCGCTAGCGTTGCTGAGGAAGTGTATCTTTTTTACTTGGAAAAGGTGTGTGAATTAGG
>WOGL01002322.1:0-10104 GCA_015342145.1 Leptinotarsa rubiginosa | reverse complement strand
GTATTAATATCAATACATTAAGTAAGTGGAAATCAGACAAAGTATTTTATTTCTATATCTATATCAGTTGATTGAAGATGAATTTCTACAAAATAAATAAGTCATCAATATCACATATTCGATACTCTGTACTCTAATTTTAAGAAAATTAAAATTGGATTGAATTGAATTGAAATTGATTAAATACGGAAATGAACCTGGTTGAAATGATGTTATGAAAAATCCAGGTTCGTATTTAAAAACCTGACAGTGGTCCAGAGAATACGAAACATAAAAATGTGGTCCCGTGAAATTGAAGGAGACTTATTTTTTTGGGTAGAAAATATTCGAAACAATTTTTGATATATCTTCAAATAGCAACATGAAACAACTAGAAAAAATTATGCAAATGTGGTTTTTGCCAAATATTTGCAAAACCGGTCCTGATAACGTGATTTTTTTGCAACTGTGGACAGAGCTTTAAAACTGTTTTTTCTCCATTTCACCGACTTTCTATCTATCTCTCATATTTCAAAAGTTGCTCATACATACACATTGAAAAAGTAACGCCCTGTAAACGTATAGTATAGTTGCGGAAGGTCGGGAGAGTAAAGATAATGAAGAATGGACTAAGAGAAGGCAAGCGGTAATGGCATCTGGCGGGAACCCTGCTACAACAGATAGATACGATATTTGTACCTATGTAGTCTATCCAAAGATACGATTCATACTATACGTACTGTAGGAAATAGTAACACTCCTCACAATCCCCACAAAACAATTACACACCGACAATGACAAAGGAAAATTCAAAATTTCGCCGCATAAACATTTTTTCTGCTTTCAGAAGGCAAATCAATGGCCACGTCTTACGATTGCAAGTACATAGAGACATCTGTCGGCATAAACCACAACGTGGACGAACTTTTAGTAGGAATCCTCTCTCAGATCCGTCTCAAGCTCGAGAATCCGGAGAGAAGTAGAGATCTCTTCCGCAAGAGGAGTTCGTCGAAGAAAAATCTCAACAGAAACAAAAGCCCAGCATCAGGGGCGGCGACGCCGACTGGCAGTTGTCAAAATTCTCCGAAGAAGTACAGGGGTTCCAGAACGTCGGCAAGTTTGAAGGTTAGGAGTCTGCTGGGAAAAGTTTGGGCTAGGGATAGTAAGTCCAAGTCGTGTGAAAATCTACATGTTTTGTAAAGGGGTTTATTTTGTGATATTTTTGGGGTGGAAATTGTGAGGAAGTTTGGTTTTCTTCTGAGAGATGTGAATAATGTTTGATTTTTGAAACGCTGGATTTTATGGAGTCCGTTTCGAAAATGGTGTTTTATCGATTCATTTTCCATCAACTCAGTTTTTCTAGCATAGCTGAATTTCAATATTAATTGAGGAATAAAATGGAGAATAAATTAAGTGAGAATAAAATAGAATTGGTTGGAAAATGTTTTCTCTGGGAAAATTATCCAAATATAAAAGTTGTAGTAAAAAAATCTAAAACTTGATGAGAATTTTTTTTACAGTCTACAATTTTTCTAAAGAATAATCTTTTAATTTTTTTCACAAAAAAATCATTTTTTTCTCAGGAAATTCGATGTATACCCGAAAAACTGTGTTTTTTACAAGAATCAGTTCGACATTCAATTTCTATGTTACACCTGAAAAAGGCCACAATATCAATACGCCAGACAGTTTCTTTAAATTTTTTTGAAACATCTTTTAGATGATGTAGGAGAAGTAATACTGCCTTGAAAAATTCGCCAGAAAATGTGAAAAACAAAAAATGTTTTTGAAATCGACTTATCTAAATTATTCAACAAAACAATCACCATTGTTTTTTAAAAAATCTGTTTTCAACATATGGATAAATTAGGGTTGGAGTTTAACTAATTATCTTGTTGCAATGAAACTTGCTGAATATTCAGAAGCCAAAGAAGTGAGGTCACAAAAAATATCGTGGAAAACATATTATTCTTTCATAGAAAATGTTAAAAACGCATAAAATCTAGAAGATATCCAGGTGATCTCTATTGAAGAAGCCATATCAATAACAACTTCAATATTGATACATGTGAGACGTGTTTTTTTTTGTTCCGTCTAATATCACACTTATTCTCATCTGAGAAAACTGAACCTATTTTTTCTCCAAATATTCCAAAACCGGGTCCCATTTTCTGCCTGGCAAGCATGAATTTATTTCATTTATCCTCAAAACAGTCATGTCCGACTTAAAAGTTTCGAATAGACGTCACATGATCTATTTACATTCTTAACACATTGTTGTTAACGACATACGCACATCTTGGATGTCCATGTAACCCAGCAAGATGTTTTCTTTACCCAATGACCTCGTTCCAATGGATATAATCAAGAAGGTGTTTCAAACTTGAACTAATTTCACTATCTTAATAACTTTCCAAAAGTATATCAAATTACATCACTGAGTTTGCATCCGATATGTGAATTTTTTCACTCGGCTCAAGCACAGAATTGAAATGCCTAGAATTCAAAAAACGTAATATCTCCACAGAAATACATTCCCTGCTTTCATCTACCAAATGGTGAACAAAAGAGTACTTTGAATTACTTTTTGTTTCAACGTTTTCATAAAGTTCACGTTGACATCAGCTGCTATTTTTTTTTCACATTTGTCTAAAAGACAATCACAATAGTATAAAAACCCAACAAATGTTTTATCTTATTTTTTGTGATTCTTCACCAATCTTCTGTCAAGAGTAAACTTCAAATATTTGATTCACATGTTTCTAATAATGATTCATTTACAAAGTCATTCTCAATGCATCATGTAGACTCATATTGATTGGGAGTAACCAACTTTTACCCGATTTAATTTTTGTTCAGTGATAGGGTTAAACATCCAAACTGCCACTATAATATCGAGTATGCCCACAAATTTTACTGTAAAATTCGCATACACTTCTGAATTAGTTATGAATATGTATGAAAACAATCTACATAGAAATTTGGGTTGATGCAAATTTGTCAGTATGTCACCATTGCAAAAGGCAACGTGTACCAACTTTATTTTAACCAGCAGTATTGTAATTTGTTCGACCTGTGTGCTTTAGAGAAAAGTGAATTTTCTCATTCACAAAATGATATTGTCAATATCATTTGGTTGAAAATTGTCTAAGTATGCACATGTTCATATAAATGTAAACATACTTTGAGTTTTAAATTTCATTGTTTCTTCGGGAAAACAAAATTGAATATTACTGGAGTTTCATCTCAACACCAAGCCGTTATTTTTAACACCTCGACACGTGTTTCGATCACCAAGTGATCATCTTCAAGAGGAATATTAAACTCAAGTACAGATGAGTTATTCAAAAATGAATCGATAAAACAGAAATATCACCACAAATGAAAATCTTCATTCTTTCAGGACCTTTCTACGAATGTATCAGTTGAGGATGCGAATTGGTTTTATGCACTTTGATCAGAAATATTTTTTATATTTATCTATTATTTCCTTAACGCAGTGATAGGTTCAAATCCTACAAGTTTCGCAATAATGTCGAAAAAGTATGTGTATATATTGTAATTTAAAGATATGAGAATTCTTCGGGAATAGAAAATTATTTTAGGATTAGGTTTTGGAATTGGCGTTTTCCAAAAATATTTTTCAATAATCGTATGAAAAATTTACCACAAGAACATCCCGTTCTAGAATTCTGAATCCATTGTGAGTTCATGAGTTACTAGAAGGGATTTTATATTCTTGTATGGAGCTATGAAGTACAATGTTTATTGTGATTCAGTTCATTATGCAACTGATTTTTGTATGTTTCTAGAGTTAGTATTTTTATATTTTCACTTTACACTCTTTATTGTAGAATTTTTGTATACTTTTCATTAAAATAGTTTGTACATTCTATGTTGACACGATTCATTTTAATATTTCTGATTTTACTAACAAAACTCCCGAGTGTTATGAAAACTATCGTTTCAAAAAATAGCTAAAAGGAAAAAGTCGATTCAGAAGTGTATTCTTATTCGCCCTCGATAATCAAGAATGAGAGTTGTCTTGATATAGTTTCAACTCATAAACGGACGGCAATACATTCAAAGTTTCTTTCTTTACTGCAGTAAAAACTGTTCTGTAACTATGTTTGGTTAGTTTCTCCTATTGATAGATTCACTATCTGTGTTGAATCCTTCATTGCTGAAGGAAGATGTAGCTGTCAAAAAATGCTGAGAGGAATTTCAAATGAATAAAATAAAATCCTGGAAAACAGGCGTTTGAGGCAAGGAAAACTCTGGAATTGGTTGAGACTGAGAATCCTTTTTTTCAATGTCCCCTCTTTCAGCTTCAGGTCCCAAATAGCACAATGACACTTTTGGGATCAATGAGGAACAACGTAGGATACCAATGGTTATTCCAAACGTGTGACCGAGCAAAAGACTTCCTAGGATTTCTCGGGACTTTCCCTAGAAGTTCTGCAAACGCCACTAGGACAAAACGGGGATTATTATGTTGGGGATCTGATTTTTCGAATTTGAGGGTATCCTATATCTGTCAAAAAGTTTAGACAGGGATCTCAAAAGGTCATGCCTGGAATCATTTTATTCCTACTTATGTATCTCATGATTATCATGTATAAAACATAAAGGATGAAACGAAGACCCTACTAAAGAACGTCTGGGAGTTCTTATTACATGATCGTAACGTCTTCGAGATACCTCGTATTTCACTTCGAAATGAAATCATTACTGTCTATTACTGTCAGAAGAATGTGACAGTTTTGATAACCAGTGTGGTGTGATGAATATTTTTCCCTAGCACCGAACTATATCTCTTATTCATGTTGTGTCCAGTATTCAATGGCGGCTAGGCTCTAACAGTCGAATCAAATTGAAATCACTCATTTTCTCAAAATGAACATACGAATTCCAATGAACGTTCTACACACATCCTCAGGATCATTGAAGTTCTTGGTTGGTAGTACCATTTATTAATTTTCCTGTATATTTTTTCGAAATATCATTGACAGGATGAACCTGAACCAAATGATTATTCAAATTCAACGAATTACGTATATACACTACATCCTTTTCGTCAAACCTCGAATGATGAAAGATATTGTTCTTTCAGAAAGCAGGTCCACTTTTCTCTCCAGGAACGAAATAGCGGAAAATCAAACTCTCCGAACTCGACAATTGTTTGAAGAAAGTAAATTATTTCGGTTCAATTTGATTGGACTGTCATTTTCGCCGCAATTGAACGGGTTACGTGATATTTCGAAGAACAATATCTACCTCACCACACTGACACAAAATGGAAGTTGAAAGAAAGATAGCTCAGATACACTCACACTAGAGTTCGGTTAACATCGGATGGAAATCGTCAATTTTGTGCAATGACCAACCGATGACAGTCGACAACAACCGAATCTCTACAATTCAGTTGAAATTTGCAAGAAATTGAAAGATCGTACTGGAACAATTTATCTTGGGATACCTTGAGGCCAGTATGGAGAAAATATATCACCGTATCGCGTTTAATACTGAGAAGTGCACGAGAAAAAACCTGAAGACGCAAGGCCATAATGTTGCTCGTGTCTTATTACAATAGTTACCCGCGTTAGAATTGGAATATCTTTCGGATCTTATCTGGACATGAAAACATATCCCAGGGAGCGACTGACATCATCATCAGTAATCCAGGATGTCCTGCGGATACTGTGGACATTTATCGATATTTTTACGAGAATTCCTGGAAAGTAAATGCATGGTTGATGGTGACATTGAAATATCCTACCTTGGGTGTTGTTCACCTCACCATAGGTGTGGCATGAACTTCTTATCTTTCGTCAATAGCGGCCCTAGATATCTTCTTAGGATATCCAACCACACATCTTGTGCTTATTGAAAAAAATATATCCCAACAAAACAGATTTTTCGGTCGTATTAACTGAATATCGTAGAACAGCTAGAGCCAGAAGTATTAAAGGTCAATAATTCATGCAGGGTTAGTTTGGAGTGTATAATTTTATTTTCTATGTGCTCCCTTTTCTTTCGTCAGATCCACTTAAGGACTGTTTCACATTATACCGATGATCAATACTGACGATGCCAACGTTCTAAATGTGTCATCGGTAAACCGTTCAAAAGTCGGTCAAGTCCGTTGCTATTGCGGATCATCAGTTGAAGTCAAAGCCACTGTCTAAACGGATGTTATCACAGGGTGAATCATATTCAATTACCCTCCTGGAATGTTTTCTTCGAACACGTTTGTGCTTTCTTTCTATTGGTTTGTACACCCGGTATGAAAATGTTTTCTACTAATAACAGAAAACTAGCAAAAACCGTGAATCTGAAAAAATGTGTCTGAAATTTCACTGCAAGATTTTGTGAGCACGCAAAACAATGAAATGCACTGAAGAAATTGAAGATTTCAGAGTACAACCTCGGGCATTCTTTCAGTTCGTGTACAGTTTGTCGAATGAAGAAGATCACATCCGAAAATATATAAAACAATTTGCTTGGATCTTCTGGCACCTACAATTGGAATTTCTAGGCATAGTAAAAGCATATGCTCGAACACACAAACAACAGGCAACTAAGCGATGCATAAATCTCAAATAACCGGCCGAACGCGATGTTTTCAATCTGTTTTTGTATTTATACTTATATAATTTCTTTATATCAGTATAATCGTTAGTTCTATTACAAATATCAACAAATATGTGTTCTTCATTACATTTTTCTCCATGTGATTGAAAAGGAATCAGGCTCGTATAACTAGGCACCCCTATCGTCTAGCCTAGCATTATGATTGCTCATAGTCTGCAGTATAAGCTCTTGTATACGGTTTCCGTTATTCTTGTAATCCTAGCACTTTTTTCCGCTACTTGGTTCAATTCTTCAGAATCTATGGAAAACATTGCAACCTCATATACTTATGGCATTTTTCTCCATCTTTTTCATGATACATATTTCAGTAATCTTGTTTCCTGTTCTAGTTTGCACAGATCCCTTTTTGAAAGGTCACACCATGGGTTGTCGAAAATTGAAGAGCTCTCTCTATCTTTGTCCCTTTGCTGCATACCTGCAACTAAGGCATCCGTCATACAGACATATTTTGTTCAGGTTTCCTGACATTATCAGTATTCAGTAAAATCCAATTTGCTTTCAAAAACATTATCAAATCATGTAAGACGACGATGGTGTTTACATAGACATTAACGTTGGCTTTAGTAACGTCGGTTGTTAGAAATCCTTCTTCAAAAACGTGGTCATACTTCAGCCAATACACTTTTACAGTTTTTTGAGAGAATAAAGCTCGCTGGACTCTGTCACCAAGTAGGAACGGCGAAGAAGTTATTCTTATCAGTATCTGACCTTTGCTCTCATCTGTTGACGTCGAAAGGATGACAAGTGATAGACAATTTATGACAATTGAAGTGGCTGTCACTAGACACAGATTTGGAAACCATATTCCTGCATTTTTTTAGAGATCGTTTACAAAATATTTAGTTGTAGGAAATTTATATGTTATCCAGTTCAAATGTTGAGGAATGAATATGAAAAGTTACTGAGGAACCAAATAACTGAGAAACTAACAGAAGGGAAGGACGTTAAAAAAACGTAACCAACAAGTACTGTTGATTGATATGAAAATGAAAACTGGTTAAAATGAAAAAGTTTGGGGAGTATGCAGTTGCTTCAATCACTTCAAACAATCAAAAAAATTGATGGATATTTCCCGAAAAATTTTGAAATATTTTTTCATCACAACAATCATTTCACATCAATGATTATTGTTCACTCAATGAATTTGTCCAAAAATTAAGACTTCTTATGCTTATGAAAGAATGAATGTCGAAGTTTTGCTATCTAACGTACCTACCATGAAAAATGAGAACAAATTTTGGAAGTCAATAATGGTTTAACAAATGTAACGCACAAATTAGTGACGAAAGTAAATGTTTTTGTATGAATGTGTTTTAACTACTCTCGACCACGCATATATCTCTGATGAGACTACAGGGCGAACAGAATGCACTTCTTGAAACTTATATCAGCATCAGAAACATATCCACCATAACTCAATACTCGGAAATATATATATGATATAAATCAGGTGGATGCGGTGGCTTTTCTCCGAAGTGCAGAATGTAGTTCAACCTAGCATTTCGTGGTAATTCCAATACCGTCAATTCCCCATCTGTACCTTCGTACGTAGTAAACCATCCATGCGATCAAATACACTGGAAATACAATTAGTCCTTGTCATAGTTTTGGCAATAAAGAGGTATTATTAATTAATCAATTCGGGTCCACCTTATTGTATTGTAGGTTATAGTTCTAGAAAAATGTATAGCTTAATATCTTTACTATAGTATAAATTATTTTAACTTATGAATATTTAGATGTTATAATGAGATACTATTGAAGAAATCAGCCAGGTACAGCTTTAATATAGAGTTTTAACTTCAGTTATCTTTATGATTTTAAAAGTAATATATTTCATTTATGAACGACTGTCTTATGATATTCGGATTTTGAAAAAAAAAGTAATTGAGAAAGACTCCATAAAAATTACTAATATTTGTTGAGATGTTTGAAAAGTCCAAATGTTATAGGGCTGTTCCATTTAATAAAGTACAGCTGTTTTATGTAAGTAGATTTAACCCCTTGATGATTCTTTGAAAAAAGATATTTTTCAGTTACATCAGAAATCTTTCTTCAGAAGCAATCATCGCATTTATATAAATCAAAATTATTAAAATATAGGTGTAATTTGACCAATTTGTGTTGTGCCTTCTCATAGAGGCTTAGTAAATTTATAAATAGAGCGATAGCTGGAAAAGTTTGAATTTGTATAGCAAAAATGGACTGAATAGTAGAAGAGAAAATTTTATTCCATATCTCTATGTTACCGTATACAATATTTACTAATTATATGTAATTTTGAATTTTTATGAATGTATCTGTATCTTCCAAATATTTATCAAAAAATGTTTAATGTGTTTAGCTTTTAGGAATGTTTATTAATTAACGCTTAAATTAAGTGCCAATTATTTCACTGACAGCTACTTTTTTCACCTGAACTTTAGGTTTTGAATAATTTCTTTCAGTAAGAATTGCATTTATTGATTAAAGATGCATACTGCAAAAATATATCATAGGAGTGTACAGGACGAATGAATCAACACACTTTAGATATAAGTTTCAAGTTCTCAATTAACTTAGAGATATTTCTGAAATTCTGTCAACCAATTATTTCCGAATATGAAATATCTCAAAGGTGCATGTTTACATTGGAAACTAATAAGAATTCACAAAAATTTCTATGTGTTTATTTCATTTCACAATTCAATAAGAATACATTTGCTTGTATAATTGTAAAAATTATTCATGGTAGATAATCAAATGTTTTGCAGAATGCATTGGGATTATAGATCATGTTTTTCTCTGAAAATTACTTCATGAAAGTCAATGAAAGGATCATTACATCAATATTAGCTACCTCATTTGACTCAACTGACTCCAATGAAGTGCTAGGAATCGCACGTTGAAAGATGAGACCCTATTAATCGTAAGCTCTTCATAAGTTTCTATTTTGAGGGTTGTCGTTCCTGAGAGGGTGACAGCCGGTTAACGGAAAAAATGATTTTAACAGATCAAATCAGCCATTTCATTAACATCGATTTCTTTCTTGTGAATTAAAAGCTATCGAATTGTTTCCTTTACCACCAAATGTGAGGAAATAATTACAAAATGGACATTACTTCAAAATTTCATTAACAAGAAATATTACAATGTTTCTATTGATGTTTGTTTACTGTTATTTTTGTATATTTTAATCAGTCAGACTACTGCTAATGAAATAATTTACTTCTCCAAAAACTTATTTTTCTCTTAGCCAGCTCCTAAATTACTGGCAAGCTAGATTCACTACAAATCACTACAACATTATTATAAAAGCCAATATAAAAGTTGAATAATAAAGTGTTATCTAACAATAGCTAAACAACAAATTTTTGAACATAAGTTATTTTTCCTCAGTTCGGACTTCCATTGTCTAATATAATATAAATTGATTTGAAATACCTAGAAAAAATAAAATAAGTATGAAAAAAGTTAACCGAAAAGAACAAT
>WOGL01002321.1:0-10104 GCA_015342145.1 Leptinotarsa rubiginosa | reverse complement strand
ATCATTATGAGTGAGATCAAACCCAAAGGCAGATAACATACCCGATTTGTAAGTCAATTTGTCCCTAATAAACAAATGTGATGTTTTTTTGATGAAATTATTTTGAGATTTTTTATAAAATGATTTTGGTAAGGGAGTTTGGAGGTTAATTGTTCACAATGTTTAGCCCAACTAAGCAACTTTTCAATATGGAGTTCTAGAAACTTCACCAAATTCTCGTCCTCCGATTTCAGTTATACCCCATTGATGGAAATATCTCCACATAACGTTCGTTGAAAATGAAAAAAATTGATTTTTTTGGATTGAGGTTTGAGAAAGTCATATATTTACATTTGTCAATATTTCATTGCTCATTTTCTCAAAAACGTTATTCTCAGTGTTTATTAGCGCAATGATATCATCTGCATAAAACATGAACTCAGTATTCTCAATAAAATTTAGAGGTCATTACTATACCGAAGAAATAGTACTGAATGTGCACCTGAGTTTTGGAACTTATTGAATAAACATGTAATGAATAAAATTACCTGAGCTTATGTACCAGTTTTCAGATTTGTGAAAATATTCAGTAACGGGGAGAACTATTGAGTTTCAAACTTTTTTTTTCTGAATGTAACACGTCACAGTCATGATTGAACTCATGTCCCTCTGCTAGAAGATGGTTTGCAAATGTGTAATTGGTCTTTTCATTCAAGAAACCACTTCTATGTTCTTTAATTCTTTGGGAAAGAGTGGCCAATGTTTGTCCAATATAAATGTTTGGGCAAGAGTCACAAGTCAACTTATATATTCTTAATCTATTCGACACTGAAGTTTTGCATTTATTGTTTTTGATAAATTTACCTAAACTAGTATTCGTTCTGTTTTGAATACGTTATGGATTTTCATCAAGAATTGGCTGATTCCATCACATAGTCAGTTTATGCTGGTAATCTATCAAGCAATACTCTTGCAATTTTGACAATGCGAAAATGTTTTTACATTTTTTGTAAACGAGAGGAAAATGAATTGTTGTGTACTAGATAGATCATGATATGGATTCATTATATAGATTTATTGTGGTACTCTTCATATCTTTTCCTCTTTCAGTACTGGCTGTAATTCATAAATTCCATTTTATAACAAATTATCAACTGATAACAAACCAACCTCTACGAAACTTTGATTTTGTTGGAAATCAAAACTGAATTATTTCATCTTTGACTCGTAGAATTACCTACATACTATTCGTTTCAACAGAAACTATTTGTCAAACTGAGTAACGGGGGATATGAAACAAACGTGCAATTTATCAAATGTCTCGGTATGAACAATACTGCTAACGGCTATGGTGCTACTTGATATCAGAAAACTCACCATGATTATTATAATTTACAACAATAAATCAGTTTGCATTTCAAAAGTATTGCGGAACGTGATGTTGCAAATTAATACCTGAGCTTATTGGCACAATTAAAATGGGCGAGTTTCGAAGTAATCGGTTCGTAATATGAACAATTAAAAATGAGTTGCAAACTAATGACCAAACACAACGCATTTACGATTCAACACCCTGTTTATCTTTGATATCCGAGGATATAGTTCCTTGTCGATCCTATAGATGACGTCTTTTAAAACGAATATACCGTCGATCTTACTCACTCAGGCTTCTTCTTACAGCAATGCATTTGTGGTCCAGCCTAGCATCACTGACGAGACCTGGTGGGTTGAAACAGCTATGTTTGGTGTTGAATCGTGAATGCGTTGTGTTTGGGCTCTGGTTTTCGACTTGTTGCTTTGCAGTGAAAGCTGCACTGAGAGACAGCGGACGAATCTCACCGGCTGTCGATGTCGTCGAACCTTGGCTTCGTAACTTGCTCCCTAAGGGAGCCTCGTTTATCTCGAGGATATAGTTCTATGTCTAACTCATAGATGGCGTTGCTGTAAAGGGAGACAGGAGGGTATAGTTCTATGTCTATCTCATAGATGGCGTTGTTGTAAGGGGAGACAGGAAGAGAGGAAGAATTATTTCTTTCAGGGTCTCATTTGTTTACAAAGGAATAGATTTGAAAAGTTTGAAATAAATTAGCCACATTCTCCATGTATATATCAAGAATGATTCTTGGACACAATATCAATATTTTCAGAGACAAAATGTATTTTCTTGTTTGTGTAATTTCATTTTCTAGAGCATTGACATCATCATCCTGATATTCGATCAAATATGGAAACGATTATGAGGTTGTTGAGGTTGACAGTAAAATCGTCAGACTTCCAACAATAAATAATCAGTAAAAATGGTATCAAATTCAACTTTTCCTTGTGAAGTTGAAATAATTATTTTTGATGAATTCTTCAGTATTTCCATATATATCAGTACACTTTCATCTTTTTCTGAATATTATTAACACACTTAACAAATAGTAGGGGGCCAAGTATGGAACCTTGAGGATAACCCATAGATTTAAACTTCTACCTATATTTTGCCAAAACTTATTTTACATTTAGTTCGACAAAATGGAGCAGGCGACTAATAATGTGATACGTTTTTGACTATCTTATCATTACCACACCCATATTCTGATGAGACGAAAAAATGAGTTTGAAACAAAATCTAAGCTTTTTCAAAACGATATGGGTACTTTTGTTTTCATTTTCAAATTTCTTTTACCAAACGTTTACTCGATATTATCGAGCTTATCGATGTGAAGTATATGGTGAAGTTTCGTGAAATACATCTAATCTAATCTAATATTAAACCAACAAATTGGTTAAAGAATGTGGAATGTCGAATGCTAGGTTTAATGACTACAATTAAATTTTTTACTGAATACTTTGTTAGTTTTCATACAAATTCGCGCGCTATATAACCAAAAACTCCTACCAAAGATCATCGATTATCCATGTACTGTGAGAAGATCACACAAATTATTCTAACTGAAAGACAAAAAAAATAATGTTACAAAATGAATTTTTGATACTCAGATGCAGGAAATCTCAGAAACAATATTACCAATGAATTTACTGTTTCAAATTTTGATGAATATCTAAGGCTTTCATTTAATATGATAATTTTGAAAAGTAGATATCGCAATCTGAAATTTTAATGAATCATTGTGTGATACTTTGAGTAGATCAACTTCCTTACAGTTCGATAAGAAAAGATTAAAGAAAATACGAATTTCGCATTTGAATTATATGACAACCCGTTTCTCACCACCTCATTTGTCTAGGATGGCTGAATACAAAATTATCCTCTTTTGAATATCCTTCTGTTAATTGATACATATAAAAGACAGCTTTAAAAATCATATTAACCACCTAAACTTTTGATTCAAACATCATTCAGCCATTCCATGCTGATTATTTTCATTCAAATGAATTACAGCATATTCAGAACACAAAAAGGTGAGTTTCCACCAGATTTTGTGATTTTTGCAGAAGAAAACTTTCTCGGGAAAAAATTAGGTAATGAGGATAAATAGTTCATACATTAGAAGGTTCAGTTTCAGTGGAAAGGATGAAAAACCAATTTTCACTCTTGAAATGTATCGCATTTCATACCCATACCTTCAAATTTGATTTTCATATGCATAACATTTTTCACCTTAACTTCTGGTAGAAATCCATTATATCTTAAAGTGTAGTGCAATAGATTTGCGAAGAATAAAAACTTTAATAATTTTAAATATTAGCTGATGATGAACCTATATAGGTTCGAAATATGTACTGATTGATGGTTTCACCGCTCTAACATCTGATGGTGACATTAAATTGTGGAGACGACTTTGAGTTTTTATTCTTCGCAACTCTAAACATATATTTGAGACAAGTATACTAACATGGAAAAGTTAAAAAATCGCTAATCGAATGTACGTTGTCCGCCCAATTTGAACATTAACTTTATTTTTTAAACATACCTCGTATATTTCTTGTAATTCAGGAATTTAAACAAAACTTTTAGCTTTGATAATTCTATTGATTTCAAGACAGAACCAGTGGAGGCAAATATTGATATCATGGATCATTGTATTAAATATATTCAACTTACAAATTCAAGGACAAAGATTTGTGAGACAATCGACGTAATCCTTTCCTAAAATATTTGACGATTACATGTCGAGCTGTGTAAAAAAATTATAACAAGCTAACATCGTGACGCTAAATAAAAACTTATCTTGATCACGATCCATTCCTCTTTTATTATTTTCGCATTGCCAGACGACTGATTATAGTTATGATCGAACAAAAGCCAATCACTCCCAAAGAGTAATTTGTCTCACGAACCCAAATTTTGTCCTTACCTGGCGCTGCCGTGTCAGTCATATAAACAAAAGATGAATCGCATCGTCCTTGGACGCTCTCATCCACCACCAAATTAGTTAGAAGGGACGCAGGTCTGAGGACACCTTCAGGAAGGATAATTGTACGTACTACAATGTCGGAGAATAGATCAAAAACTACTAGTTTCGGTTGGCATACTCTTGTGAAGTCGTCGATTGAAGTCATCACGCCAGAATCTAAAACCTGAAAATAAATTGATGGTTATGCGTTTTTTTCAGATTATTATATTTCTTGCTTTTTTGTTAGCCACAGAAACCCACAGAAATAGTGGTGATTTGTGCAAGCTATTATAAAATTTTTAACCTCTGATATTATGATTTCAGATTTTCTCTTATCAAATTTGAATCAACGGGCTAGAACGAATTATCCAAGTTTATTTTGATTATTTCACTCAATGCATGAAAACGATGGAAAAGTTGATAACATTTTCTTTTGAGGACAAAACGCAAGCAATACAGGACACACACACACACAGTCCGTCGAGTATTTCTGATATGTACTGCTCTTGGTGGAATCAAATGTGCCAAGTCACTTGAACACTTCCTGTGAAAGTATCTGTTGAAGAGAGACAAACCTCTAACTCTTCGATGTTCCAGACTATCAAGGTTGCAAGTGATGTCCGCGTCTCCAATCAAGAGTATGGTTCTTTCTGGATGAAATCCAGCACCTCCAGGGTATGCTTAGGGACAGAGCTCCATACATGAGAATAATATTCCAAACAATTTCTGATTTGAGCTTTATGCTGCATCAAAAGTTGCTGAGGTGTGTACAGTTTTCTGATTCGTAACAGTGTTCCAAGCTTTTGAGAAGCAGCCTTTGCAATTCCAGAGACATGATTGTGCCAAGACATATTGGTGTTCATTTTAACCCCCAAGAATGCAACCTCCTGCTGCCGGTAAAGATCTGCATCTGCAGCGATGTCCTGAAATCCAAATGAAATAACGAGACAAGTGTGCTGTCATCAGCAAAGCAATATATTAGATTCTTGGTTTTTTCTAATAAGTCGTTGATATACAATAAAAAGAGGGTTGAAGACAATATGAATTCCTGGAGAACACCAGCGTTGATGGTGAAAGTATTCAAGAGATATCCATCGACAGCTACTTGCAGGGAAGGTTTTTTCAGGAAGTTGCGGAACCATACAAGCTATAGAATCGAAGTTTGGCCAGCAAGACCTCATGCCACACACGGTCTAAGGCCTTAGAAATATCAAGCGCAACAGCTCTTGACAATCCATGTTTCTCGATTGTATTATTCCAAATATGGGTGACATACGATAGAAGGTCGCCTGCTGATCTTTGCGCGCCAGCATTACAACCAACGGCCACTTTCCATACCGTTGATCATTGGGTTCAAGAAAAATGTGCCCTGAGCAGATGCAGTTAGCCGAGAATGACAGTCTTCTGCATTTGTCCGGCTATTATTTCTGACTCAGTGCGACAATTCGGCGTGATCTTGAGATTCGAGAGTGTAGAGGGCATCATTTCACCAAAGACTGCAACTCAACAAAGTGATCTATATCAAGTCTACGAACTCCGAAGTAGAGTAGATGCGTTTATGTATTTCATCAGTTCCGACTTCCATTGTCTAATTTAATTTAAATTGATTTGAAATTTCTGAAAAAATCTGTAAAAAATTGATAAGTTATTACCCGAAGACCATTGTGGATACTAACAATCGAAACGTCTTGACATAACTTGGTTTGGAATCTTTTAATTTTCATTTCTTACTGATATTACTTTTTAATTTTCAGCTTGTAGTAATTTTTAAATTTTTTCATTTTTTTGGTTGTTGCTTGTATGTTATTTCTTTGTAATTCCAGTTTTTTGTTCAATAAAATTGTTACTTTTCCGTTAATCTTTTCAATTTTTCAATTTTTCACAGATTCTTTCAGGGATTTTATCAATTTATATTAAATTAGACAATGGAAGTCCGAACTGATGAAATACACCACAAAACATTGTCAACCACCTTCAAACAAACGTATCGAGGTGTTAATAATAACGATATGGTGTTGGGATAGACTTCCAGTAACAAGTATAGAGGTTCCTGACAAAAGGTCCAGGACCATCCACGAGGCGCCTGAGACCCTTATGCACTAAATGTCAGCAAATCCAACATATGCGGTCTTGGTATCTATCGGCATAACGCGACACTGAAAGTGCTCCACCACCATTTCCGGTACTCTTACAAACACCAGTGTTGCCTAGCGCTCTGGAAGATATTGGGTACGTGGTGAGAAATGAGAAGTGTCGATTTAATGAACTATCCGAACTATTCAGTCTCCAACCTAAGGCGTACACTAGCTGATAGGCCTGATGTAGTCCTTATATGCCGTGAAATTGAGACGTTATTCATCGTGGAGTATTCAGCTTGTATGGAAATCGTACACAAAGAGAAGAAGAAACTGATGAGACATCGCGATTTCTTATGACTGACTGAAAAATATTTCTCAAATTTGAGAAAATCATCAATTTCTCTGACACAAACGATAGTTTATGGAAAGAAACGTGCTCATGGCCTCGAGTACAAGTAGCATGATCGTGAGTTTTTTTTTTGTGAACTGATTGTTGCGATTGTTGCAAAAATCGCGACGGCCAAGCGATATCGACCGCTAGGCGGTGCGGAGCAATAACGAGAAGTATCATGCATGGGCACGAAACTTCGGACGGTCAGTCGTGCCGAAGTAGAGTTGTGAGCAACATATCACTTCATCGTCTAAGTGAAATATTGTAGCCAAGTTTACTAATGAGGACGTAGTTATCATTACCTAGCGATGGTGTGCATTCAATAAATGAAGAAAGAAATGATTTTAGCGAATTTTCTACCGTTTATCACGAGCTGAGGTGAACATTCTTATTGTCCCATATAGCAGGTTTTGACAAAATACACGAGATAAATTCTTCATTATCAATATACATTTGGAATTGGTATTATAATATTTTTCTATACAACACTACTGAAATTGCGATCGACCTGATCATACTAGTTTCTTTTCGTCGCTTCTGCGCTGCCGTTGCTCTCCTCTCGTCCGAGCATCGCTTTATAGCTCTGCCTCACTACCGGCTCGTTTTGTGTGCGTCACCTATACTGTAGATGTTTATGTATGCATCGCCACCATTCGCGCTTTGCCATCGCTTGACCGTCGCCATTTTCGTGCCCTCTTCCTTTGTGTCAACGAATACTATAAAAAAATCATATGACTCGTTATAATTATGACTCGTTATAACGTTATACGAATATTTTAGGAGTTTCGTGACAAATTTCCCTACTGAATATCCAACTTGTGAAACTACCGTGTATTGACACGCGTCTTGAGTATCTATTAATGACAGTATCAACGTTTCGATTCATATTTTATGTGAAACAGTGGTAATAGTAGCTTCAGAATAATATATGAAGCTACTAGTAGAAGAAATATTGGGAGTTAGTGAATATTTAATAAGTTAGTTCTAACAATATAGAAAATAATACTGATCTACAAATTTAAACTGATAATGATTTGCAATCATCACCAACGAGACAATAATTTCACCATCCATAACAGAGCTGGCCGCCTATGGTTGGGATAACGTTTTATTCCAGATAGTTCTCCCCTCTATTGCTAAGTTTTTTTCTGGAGAAATCTTCAGTGCGGCTTATGTTGACCACAAATATAATCCAGTGCTGACGCAATAACTTTTCTGTCCACTCATTCTCACTCGAAAGTGATCCATCAATAATACTTTCAGTCAATAAATTCAGTAGATGTTTTTCTGTCTCCGTTCTGGAACTATAACCATCAATTTTGAGATGATGTAGCAGACTTTGCTAATGGAAGACTATATCTCATAAATTAATCTGACACAGTGAATTATCCGATATTTATATGATATTGGAGGGACAGTAGCCGGACAATTTTCCCCTAGTGCTTATCGTCCAACCCGTGGTAGGAAACAACACATTGCACAAGTTTTGACTTCTGAGGGTTGTCGTTCGTGAGATAGCAACAGCTGGTTAATGGAAAAACAAATTTTGAAACAGAACATTTTCATTACGTTTATTTGAGGGGGGAAGAGGGTATTTCGAATAAGGTAATTAGAAATTGGTTTACCTTTCGAATAAGAAAACATATCCATCATTTATTCGTTGAGTTTCAATGAAATGTGATATATCTGAACATATTTCTGTTTTTTTTTACAGCAACACTTTTTGTAGCATTATCAGGTAGTGTGAATGAAGTTGAATTTTGAAATCATTTTGGTTTTGATAGTGCTGCCTATTTCTCATCTAGTCTTATGACCTAAAATTTTTTGTTCATGGTCAATCCTCCTTATCTCTTGATATTCTATCTGGAGTACCACAGGGTTCCATTTTGAGATCTTTATTGTTCATTTATACTACTAACATTATCTCGTCCATCAAGAATTGTGAAATACAGGTTTATGCTGATATATGCAATTTAAAATCGATGAGAATGCTAAGGCACAAACTCTCTTCTATGCTGATCTAGATTTGATCAATTATCTATCAAGTGAATATGATTTGAAAGTTAATTTTAATGAAACAATGATGATGCATTTTGGATCGCAGAAAAATCGCAAATTTGTAGAAAACAATTTCAACTCGGAACTGAGTCATACTACCTTGACTCCTGTTGCTACAGCTGAAAACTTAAGAGGTATGCTTGACACTGACCTTAGATTCACTGATCATGTAGAAAATTGATGGAAAGGCTTATATGTCATTAGAACTGTTATATAGCAATCGTTTTATTTTGAGCTAATCTCTATAAAAATGCTTTGTGATAGTTTGGTGCCAAGGCATTTCAACTACTATATATGGGTCACACTTATATCATTCAGGTAAAAATTCAAAATTTTTGTTACCGTCAAATTTATGGAATTCGTAAATATGATTCCATATATGAAACCTTTAAAAATTTCCCCTGGTTCAATATGAAAACCGTATTATACATCATTTGGGTGGTTTTGTTCGTTAATTGATTACTCTTCACTATCCTCTTTTGATACGAAAACTAATCCTGTATGAAGATATCCACTCAATTGATATTAGAAATAAAAACAACGACATTGCACTCCACAGTTTCAAGAATTTTTTTTTTGTGCTGTGAAACTCTACAATTCTTTGCTTGAGCAATTGAAGAGATTTATTATTCAAAAATTCAAATACAAATATGAAAATTATATCTATGATAGTCAGTAACGTCAATTTTTGCTTATTGGACAAATCAAGAAAAAATAAGCAACAAATCAATTTGATTCATAAACTCTTCAGGAGATAATCATCAAATGATACTTTTATTTATTTTTCTCTTGTCGTGGTTTCATCAGCGTTAATTGTTTTTTTTTATTTCTATATGTTCGCATTCATAATGGAGTGGTGCTTGTTGGTTGAGTTTGAGCAGCTCTGAGCTAGAGTTCACCAATGAGTACCAGAATCCCCTGTAACATTTCATTCTCATTTATATTTGGTTTCTTTTGTTGTCAATAAAGACGATTTATTATCATGATCATTATCACTATCACTCACGTCGATGAGAATAATAATTGACCTTCAGTTCTAATTGAGTGATTCGAACTTGTGCTGGTAAGTTTATACTCATTTTCCAAGAAAAAAAGATTTAAGAAACAATGACTTCTATATGAGCATTGAATCATACAAAAACACTCTCAAAACTTATCCCTTCTCAAAATATAATATACAGTACGATGCAAATGTATGGAATAAATTCGATATTCACAAAAGGAGCGTCTTTCGGAAGAATTCCAAAAACAGGTC
>WOGL01002319.1:0-10109 GCA_015342145.1 Leptinotarsa rubiginosa | reverse complement strand
GCGTTTTTTAAATGTCATTATCGTGTAAAGTCTGAAGTCACTGGGCAACTTATTATACAGTTTAGCGGAAATATAGGAAAAACTACGAGTAAAAATCACTTGAAAAACGTTGAGAAATATTCGGGCGATAGTTTACAATCCTAAGAGACATCACAATCCTACCAAAAATAGGCAAAAAAATGGATAGGAATTAATTTTTCTATTGAAAAGATGTCTTTGAAATGAGTTTAAAGGTGTAATCAAAAGATTACCAAAGTCTTACATTCCAATGTGCGATTTCTAGCAGGATACATGCAAATATGAAACAGCATCATATGAGGTTCTTTCTGTTTTCACATTACAACAGATTTTTATGAAAAAATCAGTCAACATAAACAAAAAGGCGACAATAAGATTCGACACTTACCTGCCAGAAGAGTTTGGGCTTCCATCCTGTGCCATTCGAGGCACTGCACCTTGTCCCCAAAAACGTTGATAGTTGTACTGGGCACTTTCTGTTCCATGTCCCACAGGATTATACTTTTGTCTACCGATCCACTAGCCATGACATGATCGTAGGTATGATTCCAGGCCAAAGAAAGGACAGCATCAGTGTGACCTATAAAAACACAACAATCACAACCCACTCAGTTGTAAATAGATATATATTTACTTTCTCTTTCTTGCCAATTTCTAATGGATTAGGTAGATCAGTAAATTAAATAAAATAAAAAGTATAAAACTGTAAATATCCTGAATTATGATTATGTACGTTAATCCAGATAATGAAAAAAGTGAAGTCATGGGAGTGTGGATAAATATGAATTGTGCACAATTGCATAAAACATAATAAATATAAATATGGTGAACAGTTGATCCATTAACATGGATTATATGGAAAAAGTAAACCTATGCATATATGTTGTATTTCTTACCTATCCTCTTGCGGTTTTTCTTCTTGCTACCTGCTTTTCCAAGAGTAAACGATGGTTCAATTACGTTCATCATATCCAAGTCCCACACTTCTATGATTGGAGACATCGTACCTACTGCACAATAATTGCCTGCCGGCATGTTTGGCTCATAGTTCAGCCACTCAAGGCATAAAGGAAAAGACGGCAAGACGATATCGTGATGGACATACAGAGAACATTCATCTTCATTGTACACTGCAAGAAAATGGAACTTTTACTCTCTTCATATATAAAATTGTAAAAAACTTTGAGTTGCTTAATCAGATTCAAGACAAGCAAACAAAACTGTGAATCAAATTAAAATGTTTCGAAAACTACCACAAGCGAGGAAAACGAATATTTACCAGTGACAATTATTGAAAATACTCAAAGTTGATTTATGAATCAGTCTAAATTTGTAAGTAGCAAGTTTTCAAATCAGGGGAATTTATTTTTGACAGAATTTGTTGATATTACAGCTTCATGTGCATGATTGTCAGTTATCCAACTAATTACTTTCACCTCAAAATACAATTCAAAACACTAACCGTACACTTCCAGAATACTGGAATCTCCTTCAACATGTCCCACTAAAATTAGATTATCTGTAGGCTTGATGAGATCATCTTCTTTCTCGGAATCATCTGACTCGGAGAAGTTATCTTCTGCTTCGGTAGGTAAATCGGCTAAGGATGCGATACCAAGTGCATTTGCAGTGCTAGCCTCGTCTAAGTTAAAAAATATGTTTCAATATAGTGTTAGAGCTTTGAATGCATTTTGTACAAACCATTTTCATCATAATTTTCAAAATTGAACTCGTCTGTTCCTGACGGTTCTCCTTCCATGACTTCGTCTTCATTATCGGCAACACTGAAAATGAAAACTTATAAATGCTTATTGAGAAAGCAACTCTGATATCTGATATTAGTTTCAAATATCAGAGCTTAATTTGTAACGCTTATGCTTACTTCAGTTTGTTTTTTGTATCATTTATTATCTGTATCAACTCATTTTTTGATAGCTGAACCTGCAAAATATAAATGGATTAATTTTTTTCTGATACTAAAACAGTTATTTAAAATGAAGGGGTTATATTTTTAGGTTATTTACCTTTGCTGGATTTGCACTTGCTACTCCCCGTTTCACCCAACGAACACAGGGTACAAAATTTATGTTACTTTGCGAATTTTCTTCCATGTTTTGACGAAATTTTAAAAAACACTCAAGACATGAAAACGATTAAGGTTATGTCGATGGAACCTTCAAAAGTGTAACAAATAGTGAGGTTAAGTTCCTCTTCTTCGCCTATAGAGAATTCTGTGCCAATGGTCTTTGGAGATATTAGAATGGGACAGTATCAAGGAGTTGGAGACGTATAATTTCCTCTGTGATGTAATTTTAATAATTCGAACGATAAACTCAAAAATCTCATTGAGTACTGACAACTGCAGTCACAAATATCCGAATATTCATTATAACAATGATCTCCTGTACTATACATAGTAATAATCATGTATTATTTCAGACGCGTTTCGCTAACACCGTAGCTTCATTATCTCAATAAAGTAACGAGTCAGTGTATTCATAACAATCTCTTATGATATTATTTTCCATGTATGTAAATATAAACGCTAGGTTTCATTCATTATATGATAAGTGACTCTAAGATATGTGCCAGAGCCAGTGTGATAATCATGTTCCAGAAAATGCACAGCTTTCCTTAATATTCTACTCAAAATCGGTAAATCAATCAGCAACGTATGTTTGTAGAGAACACTTAACAGATGATTTCGCTCTACATAATTGAAATACTGTGTGCGTTTTCGAGTATGTGAAAACGTATTAAACCATCTCAAAAAATATCTGCTTATTGTGATGATTGTGACACATAATGAGTGTTATTCATCACATAATTTTTTGGAGATGAAAGAATTAAGTCCACTTCGTGAAAGAGGAATTTGAACGGAATATTTGTAGGCAAGGGACGTATATTTTCTTAAAGATTATAGGAATTTCGATACAAAATCTTATTCAATTTCTTTTCAATAAATTGATAAATTCATTAATTTTTTTTCCTTTATATTTATACCGCCACCTTTCGACAAGGATTCAGCATTATAATCCAAAATAGTATTGCTCCTATTATATTCGGATATGTATTAGATGTGATATATCATAGAAATGATTTTTCTGTCATTTCAGTTGATACATATTCGAAAAAAAGTAATCGAAGAACAGGTTTGAAAGGAAACCTTGCCTTAAATTTTGTTATAGAGCTGAACTGCACACTGTATTATGAATTTAAGACTAGTTTTGATGAAACCATGATATTTGTCACAATTACAGATTGAAAATATCTGATATTTGCATACAATTAATATAGCTGCAGGCAGAAATAAATATCAATAAATAATGAAGGGAATATAAACTAAACACTCTTCAGGAAGTAATATCATTTTTGTTAATAGTTATTTTATACTTTGACTAGTTTCAAATTTTTTTCCTGATGAATTTCACCTATTCCAGATCAAGATCGGCAAACAATGAATTATATAACACAAGTATTCAGGAAAAAAAAAGCGCTTCAATTGCATATGAAGTGGCTGGATCATCATATAGCGCTGGTTTCAGCAAATACTGTCAACGACATTGAATTTTTTCAAAAGAAGCTTAACCATTGGAATTTGTTAGACATGAGCGTTCACTGAAATATAATGAGAACTGAATGTTATTTCAGAATACAGCACTGTTTCATTTGCAGAGTTTGTGTCTATGTTGATTATTTATTTATTTATATATTTGAAGTACTTGTCGTAAATACTTTGAGTTTATTAGAAATCTCGTTCTTTGAAATGGAATATGAAGATTGAAATAATGGAAATATTTTCTACCACTAATTTCTGCGTCCACTAGAAAAGAACGAAAAGCATTTCACTGAAACCAGCGTAAAATCGTTCAATGTGCTAACTAGACGACAGTATTTGAAAGATAATTTCATTCTTGAAAGGTAAAACTCTGGAATCTCTAGTGCAGGATAAATCCAAAATTGAGCACTTTTCCCAAAAAACAGAAATGCACTATTTATCTCGACGCGCCTTTCACCATCTTCAGAAGATGAAGAATACTCAAGTGTTACATTTATGGTATTTGGCACTTTTCCCAATGAAGTTATATATGATGGAATTTGCCGATACTCGATGAAAATTCATAACTAACGTATACAAGAAACACTTTATCGTGATATTTTCACACAAAACGTGTTTGCCATACAATGGCTTCTTTGAGCGCAAAGAAATGTTTTTTGAATACGTTAATGAAGTTATAATCACGAACCCAATCTGTCAATGCTCCCTAAAATTTAATTCATCATTCTCATCAACCTTTCTAGCTGGTGAAAATATCATGATTTGATGGATTAAATTGAATAGCTTTTATCTATGGTCCGGTCCACTACAATTGGTGGACAAACCAATGGACACCGCACCGAACTGTTGACAATAAGAAGGAATCCGTATTCTGCATGTATAACGTTTGTGTTGGATTTTTAACCACCAGATGTCGCATCACACGCATATATCTCGAATGGGCACATGATAGATGTGTAAATAATTTCATTCCTCTGTGGAATGAATTCATAGAAGAAGAAGAGTTAGTCCGGCAACACCGAAGATACAGATTCCTTCATTTCTTTACCAAAATGGTGAGTGTTGATAAGTTTACTTTTCGGATTTTTAAACACAAAATATCTTAAGCATCTGCATTTTTATTTGTATTTGATAAAGAGAATATTCTAATGAAATAGTATCAATTTCTGGTTAAGTTCGTATATTCTGAAATTTTTGTCGAAAATAAGTTATTTTTTCTAAGACTTCCGTAGAGGTTATGTTAAGAAAGTATATCTTGTTTTCAGTCGACCCACAAAAAGAAGACAAGGAAACTAAGAGGACACGTAAGCCACGGACATGGACGTATTGGTAAGCTCAATCCTATTTTCCTTATAGTTGATAATTAGCGGAAACCATTTCCACATTCTGATACTTCTATTTTGCATGTTGAGCGTCTCATTTCAATAGGGGAAATGCATGTGTTTGATTTGAAACTAGCTAAACAATAAATAATTTGAAAAAAGAATAATACAGGGTATTCTAAAACCCTCCTCTATTTACGAAAATGATTAAAGTTTTTGATCTACTCCTTAATGTGTTGGGTTTTTCAACACAATTCCATTCACATGATGATTTGTCGACAGGGCGGTATGAAATTAAATTTATGATTACTTAGTTCGTTTACTGATTTCTCACACATGCAAAATCTACGTTTTGTATTCGTGGGAGTAAATATGCTGAATCCTCAATGCTTCTTTCAGGTAAACACCGCAAGCATCCCGGAGGTCGTGGTAATGCTGGTGGTATGCATCACCACAGGATAAACTTTGACAAGTATCATCCTGGATACTTTGGAAAGGTGAGTGATAAAAATAACATGTAGTCATCACATTTAGAGGTTATTTTATGTAAAGGGGCTTGCGTTGTCTATGACTGGGTTTCAAACGTAAAAATAGAAGAGAGATGGAGTTGGCAGCAGAAACATGTTGTGAACTGATTGATATGTATATGAAAAGAGTTGTGGAAACCAAAACATTCACAACACTTTATAAAATTAAAAAAGATGCCTGGAGGGAAAATTTGGTAATTTTCCCCACTTCGTACTAAAAAAACATTTGTGGAACTACACAAACTTTCTGTTTGTTCTTTAGATCCTCGAATTCAAAACGAAAGCAAACTCCAATTTCCGTCTCAGCAACGAAAAATAAAGTGATTTAATAATGTCTATATTAGAGAATGAAGAAGTTTGTCTGATTACAAAACCCAACATCCGACTTACCAGATTTCATAATATCTCGTATATGACCTACAAATGAAAATTGTGTATTATACCTTAATCCAAGATCTTTGGTATCAGTTTTTCTTTCAAGAACCACACCATCAGTCCCATGAGTTTCAAATCATCAGCAAATAATAATAATAATAATAAATATGCTTTATTGTCCAAAACCATAAAAATAAAAATTTTGAATGTCACATTTTCTGAAAAACATTGTTTATATACAATATAAATGCAATATAAGCAAAAAGAAGACAGTCCGAATATTTCAGAGTTGATGGTAAATCATTGATGAAAATTATGAGCAGAAGTGGACCTAGATTTGATCCTTGTGGTACACCCGACCTAGCTGTAAATTTATCTGAAATTTTTCCATCATGTTTGACAATGAAAAACTGATTTTGAATTTTTTGTTAGTTCTAAAAAGTTTCTTGAAATTCCATATTTACTAAGCTTTTCCATCAGAATATCATGATTAACCTGATCAAAATCTTTATGAAAATCGGTAAAAGCAACGTCTAATTGAGTTTTATTATCCAAAACTTTGAAGGACTTGAGAGCCTGGTTTGGTTTTGTCCTGATATTTTGGAAATTACTGAGTTTATCCGCCAATTAATGTTTCTCTACTTGTCTTTTTAGATTTTCATTGAAAGTATATCATGATGTTAAAACGTACGGGCGGTCGTATAAAAAATGCCGAATGTACTTGTATCTGAATTTATTTCAAAGTTCTCCCATTTATATAGTTTCAAATCCATACAATTTGTTGACCAGGCTTCTTCCGTTATTTTCAGCTTGGTATGCGTAACTACCATTTGAGGCGAAACTCCAAATGGTCCCCAGCGATAAATCTGGACAAACTGTGGACACTCGTTAGTGAACAGACGAGGTTGCAGTACAAAGACCATCCCGAGGGAAAGGCACCTGTTATTGACATTGTTAAAGCTGTAAGTGGTATTTGCTAAACTGTAAAAAAATTGTTAATTATTTGTTTTTGATGTAATTTTATTTCTTACAAATATGGACTTAAAACAGTCTATGTAATTTGTTTTTGTAGTTTTGGAAGAGTTATATTTTAATGATGATAGATATGAACGGGCGGTCGTATAAATAATGCCGAATGTTCTTTAACTGACTTGATATTTTTTTAAATTTATTTTTCTCACATTCACGAAACAATTAGATTAACATTTTTTTTCTATTCCAGGGATACTACAAGCTTTTGGGTAAAGGGCGCCTGCCTGATCAGCCCGTCATTGTCAAAGCAAAGTTCTTCTCAAAATCAGCTGAAGACAAAATCAAAGCTGTTGGAGGAGCTTGTGTTTTGAGTGCATAAACTAGGAAAATAAATTTGTAATAAGAATTATCTGGTTTCATTTCTTGGAATTTTAGCTCCTAAGACTGAAATATATTCAATACGTTCGATAAGTCTATCCAACTTTACAAAGCTTTGGTTATGATACAATATATTTGAAAAATGTGCTGATAATTTTTCAATTTAGTTCTATTTTTATGAAAATATTGATTCAGTTCCAGTAACAATAGTAATTTGAAAACTATTTGGGCTTGCCACCTGCTTGTGAATAAACATGAACTTGTGATCTTTTGAGAACTCGTCAGAAATGAAGTAATTTGCAAACCATTGCATGTCTCATTTAATCTATCCAAAAAACATTCTGAAGTGTTGGACTTTTACGAACATTTGAAAAAGCGTTACTGTTGAAATTTTATGTACATACCTATTTAAAAGAACCTAAATAATTTAAAAGGAGACATTAAAAAAGTCGGTAACTCAGTAGTATGGTTTCTACAGAGTATAAAGTTTTCAATGTATTTTTAAATATTGTTAGAGCTTTTAATTTTCCTTGTCTCCAACGGTAGATTGTTATAGAAAGAAAGAAAGAAATGCATTCATTGATAAACCAACTACAAGGTATAAAAAAATATCAAAACATGTTAATTTATACTTATTGATTATTTTATTTTACAACCATTGTAAAAATAGGTAATCCAATATTTTCTGCCTGATAAGTACTATAATTCGTTTATATGGCTTCAAAGCTGTTTTCTCATCAGGCATGCAGTTTCCAATAAGACTAACGCTGCTGTAAGAATTTCATTACTGATAATGGCCGACCAGAATCTCGATTTTTTGCTGTACACAACATGTACTGTATCGCCCTGGATTAAAATGACCTGCATGTGATTATTACTAACCCCCCAGAAGGCAATGCTGTAACGTTGCTTTGGACAGTGAGAGTTCATTGGATATGACACGAACTGCCTAACATTCAGAGGTTATTTTGCTTCTGAGAGCTTTAATATGATTATCGAAATTCAGTCTGCTATCAATGTGTAACTCCAGGAATTTTATATGACGTTTGTTCTCAATTGACTCTTCTAGTAAATTATTTTCAATCTTCCCTCTTAAAGTGTCCAGATATTTTGACACATGGCAAATCATTAATATACAACAAAAAGAAGAGCGGGCCCAGTATTGAGCCTTGAGGTACGCCAGTCTTCATGTACGCTTTTTCAGAGTATTGTTGTTTCTACTATATGGCTTCGACCTGATAGGTAGGAATTACACCATTCAAGGGCAATTTCTCTAATTATTCCGAAGTGATGAAGTTTCTGTAACAGTATTTCATGATACACATTCGAATGTCTTTGATAAATCACAAAATACTGCCGCAGTGTATACCTGCTATTTATAATTTACTGTATACTAACTAATCTTTGCATTTTCTTGTTGAAAATTCCTTGTTATAAATGTAATATTATAATATAAAAAATCCATCTTCGTAAATATTTATTTCCCATGAAAAGTATACCAACCCCTTCTGCTAGGAATCGCACGTCAAAAGGTGGGGTCTCGTTAATCATTAGCTCGTACAAGTTTCGACTTTTGGGGGTTGTTGTTCGTAGATGGGGACAGCTGGTTAACATAAAATCATATTTTAACAGATTTTTCTTTGCAAGTAACATTGTCTAAGTAATCTTAGATATTTTTAAATCCTTTGTATCTGATTACTATTGAAAACTTGACAATATTTTGGTCCCGATCCCACTGCATGAAAATCAAACAAAAACAACCATCTCATGATATATTTTATTACTAAATATGGAGGGTAGAGGACCCTCCATACCACTAAAACTACTAAATATGCATACACAAGACACCCTGGTGTCGAACCGATTCCTTTTTGTTTTGTCGACGCGAGAAATGAGATTAACCCAACTTTGTACACTTGTCGATAGATGGTGAAAGAATAGAAATCTGTCGCGCCTGATTTATTTAGATCTTCAAATGGACCATAGTGTAAACAAAATCTTTCACCTAATATCATTTTATTTCAAAATGTAAACAACGAAAACTGAAGTGCCAACTTGACATTTTAAAGTTGCGTTACTTGAGTTGTATTCAGCCCCTTCTGTGAATGAAATGCTTAAAATTATTGGATCCCTGTTTATTATTTTTTTATCATGAGTGCGGTAAGTCCAGAGTTTTGACAAAATATTTTACATGGGGCAGGGGTCCAAGTGATCACACCAGGGACATTCTATGCACCTTGCAACTACTTTTATTCATTATTCCTTTATTCATTTATCATTATTCCTTGCAACTACTTTTATTTATTAGTTTCATACTACTTTAGTATTTTAATAACCATATCTTGATAACAGCGCAATATTGTGTGAAATTATAATTATTCCACTACTGATTTTTAGGCAATCAGTAGTACCTACATGCTGCCTATTTTAAGTGAATGGCATACAAGGAATATACACATTAATATTAATAGTAACGTGCTCTTGGACTTGTAATGGTGGTCTGGAATATGATTAAAGAGCTGTGTAATAAATAATCATAATTACGGAAGTTGAGTCGTTAGTTTTACCTATAACAACGAGATATACACAGGGAATTATTCCTCTGTGGTCACGTATCTATGAACATGTCTCAACCGAAGCTGCCCTCTCTGCATACCATGCTTATATTCAATCTAGGATAAAATATGGAATTATATTCTGGGGAAACTCTGGTGATATCTCTAGGATACTCATACTAGGAAAAAAAATGTATCAGGTATATCTATATAAATCAGAACTTTTCATTAGCTGTGAAAAGGATCACTTATACAACACCAGAACAAAGAATGATCTTAGGACTGAGAAATACAGAGAAATGTCAAATATAGCGTTATAAACATTTACAATGAATTTTCACTCACTCTGAAAAATCTTTCAATTTCAACAATGAAATGATAATATGATAGTATGTGATGATGA
>WOGL01002318.1:0-10171 GCA_015342145.1 Leptinotarsa rubiginosa | reverse complement strand
AAATGCGCCACCTATCATAAACTTCAGCAAGTTGAAATGAACATTCATTTGTATCTACCATTAATGAAACTGAAAGTAGTTTACTGAATGAAGTGTAAAATATCTTCTTATAGAAAACAGAATTTGCATAATATTTTAAGGTGACAGCCTTTTTAAAATGTCTTTATCAAATGTGGTTGAACTGATTTGCAAAAATCTTAGTGGAGCCATTTAATGGGAAAGAACGGAGTGAAAAAAAGTAACTTCAGTGGTGTCAATAATGAAATATAAAACTGACCACAACTAAATTTTTATCAAATATGGTTAATTATCAATTATTGCATCTCTCTGAAATGAAACATTGAAAGGAGTCTTTTGAAAAATTCTATTTTGAATAGTTACAATATCATTCACACGGTATGAGTATTAGGTAATGTTTTGTTATAAAGATACTTTGGAATGTTTATACAATAATTAAATAAATAAATCTAACTAGATATATTTGTGGAAGCCACAGAAATATTTACTAACAATATTATGTATAAGATATTTACAATATACTTTTATCCAAATACTGAACCTTTGTGATACTTTAAAAATATATCATGGCCACAATCACCTAATCATTAAGTATTTTCTAAACTAATCAGGTGGAATATATTACATAAGGATGGAAAAACCACAGAAACGGCTTTTTTAATAATTTGTGCCCGTTTCCAGGTTATTTCCAGTGATAAACGTAATTCCTCCACACTGCCTTTAAAATTAGGTATGGTTAATATGGTTACTCAATTTCCTAAGTACAAAAATTATATCAAAATGGATGGTACACTGTTAACAAAAAGTCAGTATCGAGTGTGGAATGTAACAGTCTCAAACAAATGCACAAAAGTATTCTTATTATTGAATTCACGAACTTTACAGTCAAATGTATCACAACAACAAATTGTTATTTGTTTTAAATATGAGGTCTCTCAGTATGCCATTTCTACGAGTTGGGTGATTTTCATTTATTGGATGTGTTTATAAAATAATGGTTTGCTTCACACATCATAAAATAATATGCATTATTCTCTTGAGGCAGTGGACATTGCCAAATACAATGAAACAAGAGAATGTTCCCAAATGGCCAACACATGGTGCCACTAAGAAATGCAGTGCTCAGTTCTTCGCTAGTGAAGAATTTTTTTAGAATATTTTTGAGTATGACCTTTGAAGTGTAGAGGTAGGCAATGATAATGATTTTTTCAAAAACACAAAAGAAGACGCCACATAATCACAGCAGTGCAGCATTCAGAAATCAAGTCGCCTTTCAGGTGGAAAGACACCCGCAAGCAGTACATGAACAAGAGGCCTAAGAAACAGAACCAAAGGCCTCCAAGAGTCGCCGTTTGATACATCACACAAAACTCAGCCACAAACACACAATCTGGATCTTTAGACACTCCTACACACTCATCACCAGTCAGACACAAGGCGCCACTTTGCAAACATTACACCCAGTAGCATTACAAAGGCTATCTTCAATCTCATAGAAGAGGACCACAGACAAACTATCCTACAACCAAGATTTTTCGAGGATTAATTGTTTTGGGGGGTTAATATTCAATACGTTTGATTGTGAATCTAGTTCGTCCTTCCTCATTGGTCTATTAGTACTTCTTACATAATGTAGTATGAATAGTCAAAAGCTGGCGCCATCTATCGTAAATTTCAAAATATTCCTTTATAAAGAGTTACTTCATATTATATCCCGATTTTCTAAATATTTTATTACAGTTTAGAGATATGGTTGATCTTTATCCATTAAATTAGCATTCTCAGCCAAATTCATTAATCCTTAAAACTCTGAATTCAAATCCGAACGTGATGACGTAAATAATCTAAAACCCCATAGACACCAAATGAAAAAGTCAAAACCCATTTTGAGGTTAAGAGATTTTGGGAGTTATAGCTGTTGGCATTCAGTGCTACTTAGGAAGCATCTGGTTATATTTGACATTTAATTTATGAAAACACAAATCTGATATATTTCAATAGATTATATCTTTTCATGTGAAGCAATAGACGTGTTTATGAAATTTTAGGTTATATCTAGTAAACCTGATGTTATACCGCAACTTTGAGAGTCATATTTAGTTAATCAAAAAAATTCATGAAGTATATTTTAGTTTTTAGTTTTGATGATAATGTTGTCCTAAAGAATACAATACCAATTTGTTGGTGATACATATAAAGTTCAATTGGATTAAAAATGAGAACAGTTTTTGAAGATTAAATAATTTTACAAATATCATTTCTTATGTTCCTGTTTGCGATTAATGAAATAAGCTTTTTAACCATGCATAAAAATTGCACGTGGATGACTATCAAGTTATAATATCACTTGCACAAAAGCTGCACAGGCACTATGGATTGTATATAATTACAATACATTCCCATGTTTAAAAGAAATAAAATTGAGCATAATGTTCAGTTGAGAAATTACAATCCTCTTGATCACAGATTTTTCAATTAAAAGTTCAGCAAACTTCGTTGATAGTCTTACAGTGTCATAATTATTTGAATAGTTTCAATTGCATGCTTTGAAAGGTTCACCTTCGATAATCGCAACTGCAAGTGTCTTCGAATGCAAAATATATTAACATAATGTAATAAAACATTTTTCCCACATCAGAACAAAAATACCATTTTCGACGCACGTTTAGCTAACCAAGTAGACTCACCAGGGGATGACAACAAAATCTTTGACTTTGAACTTTTACATGTATCTGGTCGAACCTTCGATAATAAAGTTTATCAAATAAAGATAATCAGAAGAGGGTATTACTTACTGTGTTATTATTGAACTTCACTACCTATTCTTATATTTATAACTACCTGTTATGATACCTAATATGTACCAGTTATTATTACAAACTATAGAATATTTGTATGATCTTTTGAAAAGTAATGAACTGTGGAACTCTCACAAATTTGCATGGAAAAGAATTTCTTCCAGTTCGATAACTGTTTTCACTGAGGGTACAGCAATGAGTCTGTTATCTCCTTTCAAGGCTTACCTGTTTGAAAAGGAAGCAAGAGAAGAGTTAGATTACTTTCCACGGACTTGATGTATTTGCCATTTTCAACATAATTAGGAGTAAGGTAGAGGGTTTTGTGTCAACTACCAATCATATAACGTCGGGAGTACCTCAAGGGTCTCATTGTGCACCTCTTTTGTTCAACATCTTTGTTAATGAGATTACTAAATGTTTTTAAAATTCAAACTTTCCAATGTTCGTGGATGATCTTGAAATTTTCAGACCAACAGAAGCATTAGATAGTGTTACTCTGTTACAACATGATTCAAATAGCTTGGATAGGTGATGTATTGAAAACAATTTACTCATAAACATCAGCTTTTACAAAGTAAATACAAATTATCACACCTCATACTCACTGAACAGTAATCCACCAACACATGTCACTTCAATGAAGGATCTAGGAATTATCTTTGACCTGCAATTGCGATTTGTAGATCAATAAATTGATGGATGTAGCCGTTACTATGTGGTAGGAGATCATAATGAAAATTTCTATGTTTTTTACCACTTTTATTTGTAACTAACGTTACTGCAGTTTCGTCCTATATGGACATTTTCAAACTAATACAATAAAGTTTGTATACAATAAACTTTATTGTATTAGTTTGAAAATGTCCATATAATACAATAAAGTTTGTATACAATAAACTTTATTGTATTAGTTTGAAAATGTCCATATGGGACGAAACTGCAGTAACGTTAGTTACAAATAAAAGTTTGTATACAATAAACTTTATTGTATACAATAAACTTAATTATATACAATAAACGTTATTGTATNTGTCCATATAGGACGAAACTGCAGTAACGTTAGTTACAAATAAAAGTGGTAAAAAAACATAGAAATTTTCATTTCTCTTTTCATTTGTAGATCATATTGCTGTCAATACATCAACGCTAAGCGACTTTATATTACAAAACTGCAAACTATCATGAATCAATTCTTGAATAATTGAATAGAACTGGCCAATACTTGATGAAAATCCATATCAAAACTAATTATTACAGTTTATGGTATGATTTTCAGTGTGAAAGGGTTTTACAAAAACCGCGACACGTGTTTCACTATACAATAGGTTCCTCAAGCGTAAACTCAATTCAGTGAATACAGTGTATCTTGCCCTAATAGTCTCTTGCTTAGAATATGGCTCGATTATTTGGTAACTATTTTATACAATTCACTGTCAAGAGTCCAACATAAATTCCTGAGATTTTGTTCCCATAAAATGAATATACACATTGACAATCATGAATGTACAATTCTTTTGAACATTCTTTACCTAGACTTGTTGAGCAGAAGAAGAGAGACTCCTGACCTTATACTTGTACACAAATTGAATGTTCAAAGACAGTATTTTGTTATGGCGGGAAAAGTGTTCTCAATGGATCAATTTGCACCATTATATTCATGCACCAAACTTTTTGAAAAAATTACCACAGTGGGAGCGTCCATACACAACACTTACTTTTTCTTTGAGAATTCCTTAGAGTAAAAGAATGCACACACGATAACAAACAGTGTGTTTAATATTGTTTGTAACATAACCTTATTCTTTGTTAATATAAGTACTTTGTGTATGAGTGACCTAATTTATCGATTTTAATCCTTATAGTAGAAAATAATAAAAAAAGTAAAAGTTTGGTGTATGAATTACCCATTACTTAATATAGCACACAAAACAGAATAAGTACTATTCAGAAGTAGGTACTCGACTACTATAATTTTAAGCACAATTTTGTAAATAAGAATGTTCTGTTCTTTTGACAATAAAGTTTCTTTATAAGTTTTGACAACCCTCTGTAGTGTGGAAAGAGACAAAGTTTCCTCACAGATTTGAGATAGCGGACAGAGGTAGTTACCATAAACGTTATCCAAAGGAAGTCAAAATTAATTTGAAAATCATATATTTTCTATCTTCGAATATATGTTACATATAAAATGTGTAGAAATAATTATGACAATTAAAATGAATAAATAAGGCTCGCCATTTGAATATTTTAAGATTCTAGTCGATATAATTATCTTTAGTATCAAATCTACTCACAGTAGGATTGTAACTTCTTTCTTACATTCACATTAAAATAGGATATTCCATGTTGGACAAAACAGTTCAAAATACTATAACCCTCTTCGAAAGCCCCATCTAGTTTCTCAATGACTAATATGTCGCTGGGCGTTGAGTATTTTTTAAATAAATAACTTCTCGATAATTTCTTATTTAGCATCTTTTTTGTTTTCCACAATGAAAATAAAAATTACAATAGTGGTAGCCAAATTTGACTAGATTCTACCACAGTAATCATCAAATAATTTTAGAGATGCTTAAATAACCCTCAATCTCGATATCTTTTACAACCAAATAGGGCTCTGACGGATAATTTCGTAGAAAATAATTTAAATAACAAAAATTCATCGAAATGTAAATAAAATTTTAAAAAATTAGACTAGTAAAATTAAGTCATCTTATGTGCATAATCTGTAGGAACAATGTTCTTGAATAATGTCGGTCAATAAACAATTTTACTCTAATCAAGAATTAAATTTCTGATGATATAAGAGAGGAATTCGAAAGTACATATTCATTCAAAAAAAGATTGAAACTGAAGAACTTTGCCATTTCACCGAAAAGAAAATGTAGGGTATTGTAATTCTGATTTTCCGAAAAGGGATCAATTGAACTAATATACGGAAGTAGAGAAAGGTCATAAATTTTTGTTTTTCGTTTTTTTACATCAACAGTCAAAATTTTGATGTCCTAAAATATCAATTTTAAACTTAAAAATTTTTCTTTGATCTCATTATTTTATTATTGGCACAACTTTTCCTTTTGACTGTTTAATTCGTCATTATTTTTTTAACTTTTCTTCTATTTGAATTTAAACTCAAAATTTTTATGTTAAACTCGAAATTACATCTTGATATTCAAAACTTTTACTTTAGTATTGTAATTTGACTTTTAACTGATAAAATTGGATTTGAATCAGTAAATAAATGATACAATATCGGATTAAAAAAAAAAAAGAAAATATGTGATACTTCTGCGCTTGTGTACTAATGCACATTTGGGAAGATTTCAGTAGATGACACTAAAAAGAAACGACCGCCACCGAAAATATCCATATTACTTACTTCCAACACATTATGCACTTAAGGCTAACCGAAAAATATTGCTTGTATACTTCTCCATGCCTAAAATACGACACCTAACTCCAGATTTTACAATAAAATACACCGCATCTATACAGCATAGGTACGTTACTAGCGGGGTTATGACAAGAAATCCTTCTCGATTTCCGCCAGCGTGGGCCTCTGCCTCGTCCTTCTAGCTTGCAAGGGAACGGTGGGGTCCTGATGTTGCCCGGGTACGGGCAAGTCTATGAGCGTAGTCGGAGAAAACCTAACCCTACTCACACTGCTGTTGCTCTCCTTCGCCGAAACGTACGAACTGTCATCGCTAGTGAGGCTATCAGGTGGGGTGGGGTTGGTAGGCGTGTTGCCGCCAGAATGCCCCTGGTTCGACTGATAGTTGCTCCTCTTCAAGCTGGATCGAAGCTTGGTGTATCCGGAGGTTTCCAGAGTGGTCGGTCTCTCGAAGTTGGAGTCGTGAGAGTTTTGACGAGAGTAAGTAGAGTTGTTGTAGTCGTACTCATAGGGCGGCCTTCTGGGCAGGTAGTGCGATGAAGTGTACTCGTCCTCCAAGCGGAAGCTGGGGTTCACGTTGGAGCCGCTGGTTGTGGTTGAGCTAGCGTTGGAAACGTTTGAAGGCGTCCGCTTGTGGGTGTTCAGGGGCAGTCTCTGAGGCGTCCTAGATCCGCTATGGCTGCTAATACTACTAGGGTTGTCGTAAGCGTAGTCGGTTCCGTACCCATACAGTGTAGTCGAACCACTGTACTCTGAGCTATAGCAATAATAAAATTATTTATTTGTTTGAAATATACAATATATGATGATAATATCCGGTGTACCAAATTCAAATAAAAATACTTATTTTCGCTTAAATATAATTTGCATTATAGCTCCCTTTCTATGAGTGTACTTTTTTCATAGCCACAATCAGGTAGTTCATACGGGTCATTGTTATGTCCAGGTAAGTTGTATATAGCAACTCGTAAATTCTAAATTGTCTGATTCTAAAATATGGTCATATTTTTCGCTTATTATTTACATAACTCAATTTCTAATATTTTTACTGAAAATACTTCTGTCCGAACATACAGGTTGGTCCAAAAGTCTCAATTCGAATGAATTTTTCGCAAATATGGCAAAGTACCAGGGGTTCGGGATTTTTTCCTGGCTTTATGATGGTGACCTAGAGTATGACCTGATAAATTATTTGAAGTTCATGGCTAGTTTTCAAACAGAAAACCATATTTTTGTGACGGAAATGAAAAGTGCAGGAAAAATTACCTAGAGTGACTCCAAGTTGACCTCTGAAGATCATTTGAAAGTCAAACATACTAAATGGTAGGAGACAGATAATATGCAAGACAAAACGTTCATGTTTTTCTTTTTACTACTCGACGGTGACCTTAGAATTGATCTTGATGGTGACGTTGAAAATATTTGAAGGTCAGTATTTTAAACGAAAATTCATATTTGTCTGTCTCGGAAGCAAAAAGAACGGGAAAAATTACTCTAAATTTCATCTATGAAGGTCGTTTGAAGTTTAAAGATATAAAATTATAAAGTAATGAAGAGATTCATGATGTAAGCGAAAAAAAAAACGGTACAAGATATTTACGATTCTTCTATGGCTATTTGACGATGGTCTTTCATTTCCAGTTCAATAAAGACTATGCATTAAAACCTATATTCTTCATTTCATCAGATAGGGCCCTAATCACCTCCTTCAAGCTTTCTTTTTCTTAACTTTTGGACTCTATAGTTTGAATGGATCTACACATAAGTTTGCATCCATTGACTAGGTTCACACATAATCTCTTCTTTACCAGCTTTCTTTTCTTTAAATTTGGAATGTTCACTCTCAAAATAGGACAGAAAGATAAAACTAGGTTCAACAAAAGGATAAACAAACAAATTGAAAGTAACTTGTATCTTTTCTTTGGCATGAGTCTTCATTATTTTGATCTTCAAATGACTTTCAGAGATGAAACAGTCAAGGTAATCCCGATCGTAATTTTTCCCATCCTTTCTACTACTGAGACAGAAAATATAGATTTTCGTTTGAAACACTGACCCTGGCGCTCTTTTCAAGTTCACGGCCAAGGACAAATTTATGCAATACAAGATAAAATTTTAACTTGTACATTTTCTTTATCTAATCATTTGAGAAAACTGATCTTCAAACGACCTTCGAAAGTCGAATTGGAACTCAAGGTCATATTAAGTCGTAATTTTTCTGCCTTTCTGTTTCCGTAATGAAACATAAGGGCTCTCAAAAGTCAGACCTTCAAGTAAATTTCAAATTCACACGATCAAGTTCAAGTCCAAGGTCATCATCGAATAACAAGAAAAATAGTGAATCCCTGATACTTTGGTTTTTCCTGTCGTTCAACTCAAGTAATTCAGCTATATTGGAAATTTTGGTTCACTTTGTATATGAGTATAAGTAAGTAATTAATTTCGTTCATATACCACATATCGTGGATATAAATCACAAGTTTAGAATACTTGCTGTAGAAGTACTTTGGGTCTGGCTTGAGAGCCCACGCCAGACCCAGAATCGATTTGACGCCGGTAGAATGTAAATTGTGTCACACTACTTTCGTTGGGCATGTATAGTTCGGAACTGTTGCTGGTTAAAGTTTTTTTTATTCAAATATGATTTTACAATGCCCTGTAGATCTTTAGATAAAATAATATTCAATTTAGGACCCAACTAATGCAAACTACATATTGTATTCATATTGTTCAAGAGTCTTATTACACCTAAGTGCTCATTTCTTTTTTGGAAAGAATGCTTTAATGGACATGAGATATCTATGTTTGAATGCATGTAAATACCACTATGTGGTATATAGCCTGAATTTCAGAAATCACTGCATATATGTTTGTAATAAAATGAATACACCGAGTACATTTTTAAGAACCTACTTACTGTCTTAGATGAGCAACACCGTATTTCTGTTCATTATTCACAAAAAAAGACACTCTCCTACGATTTGGAATAATTTTTTTGGGACTGGCCCGCTTATGCTTATAAAGTCTTTTTGGTACAGAAAAGAATTGCAAAAGTTACAAATTAAGATGTAAATCTCCCAATATCGTAGGGCCACAGTTCTTCAGTAAGTTACCGAATGCCCTACCTAGAATGTTTTTAAAAATAGATTGAAAGATATGCTTGTAAATAAGTGTATTTATTCTATGGATTACTTTTTGTCCGAAACTGACAAGATGAAAATAATTTATGTTCATCCATTTCTTAGTGTATTTCTATTTGGTAAAATTATTATTATTTTACGTCTATATCTTGTTTACTTACAAACAAGCCGTTGATCTGCTTGGTAAGTTTCAAATCCATTCACCATTCAATATTTAGGTACTATAATTTACTGATTATTATTATTATTACCTCGGATAAACCCCAGGGTCAGGATACTGGCTGTAGACGTACCCCGGGTCCGGCCTGAGACATCCCACGCAAGGTCCAGAATCGATCTGACACCGGTGATAATCACCAGGAATGTAAATCGTCGCGCTTCTTTCGTAGGGCACATATAGTTCGGAACCGTCATTACTGGTTGAGCTGGATTTCCTCCTGGGTGACGGATTGGGGGGGTGATGTTGAGGGGAGTCGGTGAACCGCAGAGGTTTCATTTCTTCATTTTGTACGTTAAGTAGTTGCGACCCCGTCAGCATGGGGCGACAATGTTTGGTCGGGCCGTGGTATGTGTTGTGATTATAACCTGACGTTGTGGAATACTCGTAGTCTTGATTTTCTACGGGACGCCAAGCTGGCAGTTCATTTACTTCTAATCTGGAATAGGACCGAGTTAGTTTATTAGAGGATACTTCGAGGACATTCTTATCCATGCTAAACAGGAATCTATTCGAAACACACAAAAAAATTGCATATCTAACGAGACTGTTTTAGTCTCGGTTCTATTTTCTTTGTCAAACGAAATCTAAACATCACTCTAAAAAC